>CM029124.1:14015479-14272979 GCA_016859345.1 Istiophorus platypterus | reverse complement strand
CTGCCTGCCTGTGTGTGTGTGTGTGTGTGTGTGTGTGTGTGTGTGTGTGTGTGTGAGATCCCCCGGTGGACAAAGGACGTCCATTGCAGGTCTGCTAATTGGTTTGATCATCGCGAGATTCGTGCGCAATTATCACACCTACACCGGCAGCTGCGCCCGAACAGGTTCCGTCGCCACGCGTGAGAATGGTCCAGATTACGCACGGGATGATGCCGCTGATGGCAAAAACCCCTCCTCTCCCCTCAGAAGTCGGACTTTAGAAACAAACGCCTGCCGGGCAGACATTTATCAGCGAATCGCTCGGTGAAGAAAGATCTGTTTTCTTTTGCAGCCATTACTGCGTTGAACGTCTAGATTCAGTAAAGGAGCAGATTAAAGCCGAGCAAGAGGCAAAGTTTCTACAGCGGTCGCCGCATTAATCAATATTCCTAAATGCAAAAAAAAAAACCAAAACAAACAAAAAAAAAAACCCCAACACACAAAAAACAAACAAATAAGAAAATAAGGCAAAAACCTGTTACCGTTAGTAACCTGGATTCAACTTCAGCACACCTCTTGTCATCAAAGCATTTTGTTGTTTTTAGGGTTTGACCGCGTGACTGCAATAAGCGAAGTTCCCTCCCTCCCGATATTTTCTCGTAAACCCGAGTAACTGCGATCCGTTTTGGTCTCACCATAGCACAGCCCGTCCTCCCTTCTTCTTCCGTACTGCGTCTACGAGCGACGTGTCCCGCTTATCGCTCGTTATCTTCATGCCTCCCCGGCCGTGCGGCGTTCATGTGCCGGGAGGGGATGAAACCGACGGCGGGGGGATCCAATGGGAGGCGCGCACCGACAGGCCTCAGCCAATGAGCGGTGAGACGGGGCTGGCGGAGTCAGGGTCGCATACCTCTCTCCTCCTGGTCAAGGTGCATCCGAGTTTTTATTGCTCATCATTGTGTCAGTGTCTTGAAGTCTGGACTTTGATGACAGAAACCGGGTTAAAGGACCAGGAGACTAAACTTATCTTCACTTATTTTGTTATTTTTGACTTATAATCTACTGCAATTCTTGTTTGTTTCAATATCTTTTTAATTTTACTTTATACACCAATAGTTATGATTGATCAAGTCCCTACTTTGAGTGTTTGTATCCTGTACCATGCTTTAATGACTATTGCCTTTTATGCTTCAAGGTTTTTGTTATAGTTTGATGTGTTTTTTGCTTTGTGAATTTTTGACTAGTGTGTTATACACATGTTGTTTGACAGAATCAAATGAGTTGCACTCACGTTCTGTACGTGGATTTCCTCATCACATATGCAGTAATAAGAAAATCGAATTCTTCCAGCACATCCACCACTAAAGCAGTAGAGGAAGAAGTTCCTGTGACCTGCTAAGATTTATTTCACCCATCCTGTTTTTGAGCCTGGATCTGCCATCGAGGAAACTATTGCAGGGTGGAAACACAAAATGTAGGAAGTCTCTCTCTCCCTCTTTCTCGTCTGTCTGAAAAGGATTTATGATTGAACATGCACAGAGGAAGTGAGTTGCTCCAGCAGCTGAATAACTTCCCTCACAGAGAACAGCTCATTCTAAAGGATATGGGCATGAAAAAGGTGGTGGAACAATCATGGAAGTGGACTGGAAATAATGACGTTCTCTTCCTTTCTTCTGTTTATTATTGGTTCCCTCAGCTGCTACTTGACCAGATATCATTGTGCGGAGGACAATGCAGCCCTGATTATGGCCCAATGAGCGGCCGCAGCAGACCCGGGACAAAGACTCTCTGTTCTCTCCATTAAACACCAGAACATCTCCTACCTCCTGACTGGACTCACATGTCATGGCTTTGATATACTCAGATTTCTCAATGGCACCATGTAGCTGCCAGGGATGTAGTTTCTGTCTAATATGGAGAATAACCCAGTTCTTTCGCCCACAGGCTATTTATGTGTGGTTTTTGTTTTTTTGGAAAGTCTGCTGTCTGGACCCGGTTCTCAGTGAGGGGATCTCTGATGAATGAGGCTCCCTGCTTTTATTGATTCTCTCCTTAGCGCTGATGCTACGTAGAGATTACCTCTTAAGGCTACATACGGTTACATACCTACAGTTCAGTGAACAAAGGACCAAGGAATACGGAGTGTGTTCGATGTGTGTGCTTGTGTTTTTGACAGAACAAAACAGTATTGATTTATGACCTGAACAAAAGAGGGATTTTTGTATGGAGCATTTATCCTGTGTAGCGTGATAAAACCAAAGAAAAACAAATGAAAAGTTAATACAGGTTTTTCATACTTGCCTTTGTATCATATATATGCTAATTTCAAGGTGATTTATAAGGCCTTGGTGCTATTCACAGACCCTGTTAATATCGTCAATGCACAGCGTATGCCATATTTTTAATGCTTGAACGATACTTGTAATTGTGTTCGGTGTGTTGGTACTTTGGATGGTTTCTGGTAAAACGTAGGGCTATGGTGACGCTCGGGCGGGTGTTGTGATGTTTCTCTCATCACCATAATAACACCGGTGCTCCTCCCAGAGCTCCGTCTCCATGGTTACCACTCACACATGGCAAACACACAATGAGAGGACTTAAACGTGACGAACGCATGCACCTGCACAGGCTCTAAATTCCTGCTGCTCTCAGTCACATTTGCACACATTTTTTCTGACGTTGAATCAATGAAACCGTTGATCTAATTTATTGTCTTATGAATAATGTATGCCACAGTAACTGGATTGGATTGCTAGACACTGATGTCTGCTCCCCACCCACCTGCCACCCAATTGCATGTGTAAGTACGAACGGTTTAATTTCTTTGAATTTATACATTCAAATCTGTTGTTGAAAGTGCTTGAAAACAGATTTCACTCATCATATTTTCATGTTACACAAAGAGATCTCTGTGAAGTAAAAGACATAAAAGACGAGTGGAACAATACATTAAGAAAAAAATGGAATATTCTTAACATTTTAGTTATGTAATTAGATGCAATACACACAGTCTTATTACTGAACACTTAAAAATGCTAAAACGTCTTATTTTGGCTGGTCAGACATTTTGCAATGGTATTTTCAGCTAAGTAGGAGCCAGCCACTGTGTAGCACCAGCTAGTTGAACCCAGTCAGTCTGTCTATATTACACATGCTTTCCATCATGTGATATCAGTAAGGAGCTCAGTCTGAGCACCGAGGGATGTTCAGTCCGTAATCATAGGTGCTGTGTCTGAGGTGGTGTCTGGCTCTGGCTCACAGTAGCCGTCCATCTCCTCCATCTCCCTCTCAACAGGCTCCTCCCTACCTCTGAAGCTCATCAGCCTCCTCTGCCTCCTCCTCTCCCTGTCTGTGTCTTTAGGTGCTGCTGTCTGCTCCAATTCAAGCATGGCCTGTACGCTCTCTCCTCTCTCTGCCAGGCCGAGGCCGCGGCCTCTGGTTGCGGTAGCCAGTTCTCCCCCTCTCCTTCCCGTCATCATGTGGAAGAATGAGAGAGTGCTGTCCGAGCTGGCCCTCTCTGTCACGCAGACAGTGGTTGGGCCCTGGTCGCTGTAGGTCTCCTGTGGCCTTTTGGGAGACTTGGTCTTTGTTTTCTTGCTGAGCATGAAGTTGAAAAAGGCTGTAACCAGAAGCATTGCCCCTGGAATCAGAAAAATATTTGTTTCTATTTTCTTATTTTTCAAGGAAGACATTTTCAAATGCCACAGTAGGAAAAACCACAGGTGTAAATAATGAAATGAATGGTGGTAGAATTCCATTTAGCTGCCTCAGTTTCAGTGTCGTGGTGCTGTTCATGGTGGCTCACACAGAACAGAGCAGTAACACCTGTGCTTTTTTCAAGTAAATTACAAGTTAAAATTTCTGCTATTTAAAAGGCCTAATATGACACCAACAGTGTCATATTAGTGCTGTGACTATAGTTTAAGTTCTTTACCTGGGATAATTGCATGCCACACCAACACAGGGTGCAAGAAGCAGACCACTGACATGATGGAGTAATAGAGGAACTTGTGGAAGCCTCCAATGCGAGCCATCTTCCCCCACAACACAAACAGCTGCCAGTCTGGGGGACAGCTATAGAGATAAAGGGGAAGAAGAGGAAAAAGGAGACAGCCATGCAAAAACCAATATCTTCATATCAGGACTCTAAAGTCTTTTTTTTTTTTTTTTATAGTAAAACAGCTAAATATGTGGAGGCTAACATTGTAGACATCATGACTAACATGCTCAGATTTAAGTGTTTTTACCTGCTTTTCTGTGACCTCAGAGACATATATGTGGCTTTCCCTCAGTGCATTATGCTACCGTATCCATGCAAATATTGCAGTTGAGTGATGTATACTCACGGCAGACACATAAACAGGAGAGCGTCCAGGAAATAGGCCATCTCAAACATCGTGATGGCAACAGATGACACTCTGGGAGGAGATATAAGTTTAAAGCCAGATGATACTGATCCAGGCTCAGCAATAAAATCAGTAAACTGTTTCTAAACTATCTAATATGTCAGTTTCTTTGAATTCTATTTGGGGATGTGGGTGTAGTCTGCATTACTTTTCTTTTTTTTTGACCAAAGGGCAAAATGTGGGTAGCAGTTGGCAGCTTCATTTGCCCTATGACAAACACAAAGAGATATTGCTTTCATATGATGCAGAGGATTTGGTGTTTTGAAGTTGTGTGTTTTTTTTTCTTCAAAAAAATACTGAATACGCCTCTTACTCTGTTTTGTGTTTGCATAATCTGATAACCATCTAATCCAGTGAACCAGAAAAATGGCCCCAGAGTAACCATCATCATACACTGCCCTCTCTCTGAAGAGCTTTTGCTGAATTGTGCGTTTGTTTGTGTGTATGTGTGTGCAGCGTTTATCTGCATTTATGAGTACTGACAGAGTAAACAGTCATACATTTTTGGTCTCCACTGGGAGTTGTTTTCCTGTGGCTCTGTGGGACTTTGGCTGTGGGCCACAGAGATCATAAGAAGTAGCACTGAAGGACTGGTCCCCACTCTGCCCTCTGTGCTTTCCTTCATCCCTCTGACTCCTTCCCAATGACTTCTTGTAGGTGTGTGCATAAACTGCATGAGCGATTATGAAAGCAGGTATAGTATTATAACTGTTTTCTAAAAGCCCTGGGTTTAATATGGCATTCTTTGCCATATTAGAATCTGCATGGCTTGTTTGTAACTCTAGAACGCCACCACTCTAGTCTCACGTGGCCAGAGTCAGGAGTGCTTTGGTAGGGTTTAAATTTGTACATTATATTCTGAGGAAGACTGCAAAAACCAAGCACTCACAGTAGGTAGATGCCGAGGCTGGTGAATTCTCCATGTTGTATTGTCTCGACTCCCACAGCACACAACACTGAAAAAGAAAGAATTAGATAATTTCCTTTTTTTCCTTGGACAGTTACTGCTGAGAGGATTCACTCCACCAGGTGTCAGACTTGGTTCATGATTTTCTCCTTAGCAGGAAGGGTTGCGACACTAATTCTACGACCATTTCCCCTGTGATGTAACTTAGTGTTTTTTTTGGATTTACTGTCTCTTGGCATAGTTGTTTAATCTGTCTTTATAATTTTGCCCTCAAGGTAGTCTTTGTTGTATTCTTGGAACCATATTGTACCTGTGATCCGTGAGGTACTTGTGAGTAACTATTTTTAACCCCTGGCTGGAAAAACAATTTTTCCCTCATCGGCAATAAAGACTGACTTTAGCTGACCTCGAGTGACCCAACTTGAATTCATTCTCACATTTCAGCATATGGTCTTGCACTTATGATGAACATTGTACAGAGATAAAACACTCTTCTTTGGTAATTGCTGCAATTGTTCATTTCATGGTCACAAAATTTTTGCAAACAGCTTACGTATGCTTGCAATTATGACATCACTGCAAGCAGGCTGCTTAATTTTATATAAGTGGGAACTTAACGCATCACAGATTTTCTAACAGTGAACCATAAACATGACATGCTATTAAAAAAAAATCACCACTTGTTTGTGGTTATAAGTAGTAAAAATGTGTTGATAGCCGCTCCTCCTGTCCTGTCCTGTCTCTTGGGCTTATGATTGAAAAATGATAGAGAACAGCATTTCTTCTGTTCTTCTATACTAATTCCATACACAAAGAGCAAATACTTGTTGTAAAAACGGTTGCTTGGCTGCAGCTGGAAGTTTCCAATTTATTGCCCCTTAAGCAAGACGAAATTTGCTGAAGTGCCCCTGAGCAAGACCTTCAGTGTCTTCTATAGCTGCCTTTAATCTCTGACTTTAGTGCTGTGGGAAAAGCCATGTGGAATTTCTCAGAAGGGATCGAAGAATTTATTTGATTGATCCTATAAATACTTCTGCTATTGCTGCATTTTTGGATCTTTTGGGAAATATACATATTTACTTTGTTGTTGAGACTTAGAAGGGACGATTTACACTCTAATGTCTGTATGGTAAATATAGACTACAGCCGGCATCTAGTTAGCTTAGCTCAGCATAAAGACAGGAAACAGTAGCAAACAGATAGGCTTAATAGTTTCTGTCCACAAGCAACAGACAGACAGATATGAGAGTGCTATCATTCCTCTCATTGAACCAGGAGGAAACAAAAAGAACAAACTAGTCCTGTATTGTGAAATCTGAGCGGTGATACCAGCAGTGAAACCTATTTGAACACAAGTGGAATGATATGAATTGTTATGACACAAAAGCCCAAAAAATATTTTGTCAAAAAGCCTGTTTTATTAGCCCCTCTTTTCCCTGTGATCTATAAAAGAAGAAAACATGGTTAAGTGCTGATCACATGGAAGCAATTTCCCTGGTCTGCTCCCAAGAAATTCAGAGATTAAATCTGCACCAGAGGGAAATCAAGGGTATGTGGCTAAATGGTTTCTGGTAGTTTATAGAGTGTGAGAGGAATTAACGCTGCATATACACCAGATGGATATTAACATATATGTTCTCCCTGTGTGACTGTCTGTCTATAGAACACACACAGAGGCAGACAGACCGGTACAGACATGAAGACATGTGAATACAGAGGCAGACAAACCGGGGCACATACAGACTAACCGTAAACACACATAGACACACACAGAACGATGCACAGAAAGCCCATTTAGGTGTGAATGTATAACAGCTTGTAATTATGTAAGCCCAGTAACCCAGCTTGATACAGAGACTAGGTTTTGTTGCAATATGAGGCACATGTCTCTCAGTAAATGTTCAGTGTCTGCAGCTGTTTTAATTTAAACAGAGGGGGGGTCCCATATTTTTCTGAAGGAGGTAGAAAGCATAGAGCTATTTCCCCTGTGATCATTTAATGTGGCTCAGAGAGCTACATGCGATCTCTCCCAGTGTGCTTGAGGAAAACAAGAGGAGGAGGGACAATAATAGCAAGGTCATGCACGATCACATATGTTATTACATCCTCCAAATAGTGTTGTTAGAGGTAAAAAATACAGCTGGCCAGAATAACTATCCGACCCTCTAGCATTTCAGGTTTATGAAATCCTTAAAAAGCTCAGCTGGATAACCCTTCCCTGCAGGAGATCTTAAAACGTTCCTGAAAAGGGCAATCTTTTGGAGACTGAGGAAGACGAAAGCACTTTGAACAATAAGCAATAGACATGACTCTAGATTTGATCTTGTTATATTTTGTTTGTTTGTTTGTTTGTTTTTTTAAATCTATATCTTACCTGTTGCTGTAGAAATGCCAAGGATCCTGCAGGCGCACTCCACTACAATCCACCATACACTCTCTGAGTTCCCCATGACCTCAAATACTTCTCCTAGTCAGGGTTTCAAAATGTAACCTCACACTTTTCTGAAATAGTTGGATACCGAGTAGCTACTAAAGTAGCATTCTAGACACATAGCTGACTGTCAGCTAGATGGTCATTGGCAAAAAAGTTAAAGTGGGGTAATCCATGAGTGCCATGATATGGTGCCTCTTAGACTGGAGTTTACCTCAGAAAGGTTTGTGACTCAATGCCCCTGTTGCTCCAATAACTTCTAATCGGCCTCAGACACACACACACACACACACACACACACACACACACACACACACACACACACACACACACACACACACACACATACACAAACACCCAATAACAATACCACTTTCAGCTTTAGCATTCCACAGTGTATGTCAAGGTGAAACTGATCAACTCAGGGTCAGTTTTGCTCTGTATAACATTTGTCATTAGAGCTGGTTAAAAATTATCTGTGAAGAATTAATATAAAACTAACTCATACACACATATTAGAAATGTAATACGTGTATATACACACACACACACACGCACACACACACACGCGCACAGATTTAGAGTCATTTGTATGCACCCTTGAAGTGTAGAACTGCAGCTCTGTCCCCTTTTCTTTGTCCCCTCCCTACAACTTGCTCTTTTTCTCACCTGTGTAATTTCACCTTGTTGGGTGAATTTTGCTGTTTCAGTTTAATCAAATTATCAAAACAATTTTGTCTGTTTTTTCTTTTTTTTCAAGGTCGCAGTCATACATGCAGCTTCAAGTTTGGCATCCATTTACCGGAAGACTGTTTCTGCTAGAGTGAGTGCTGATGGAACAGGCCGCAGCTTGTATCAGTAAACACAAAGCATGTTTTCTCTCTCAGAAATATTATAAACAATCTCCACTTAGTGTGCAGTTTACTTTAATGCAACACTGTCTCTCTGTATGTTCTGAGTAGTGTAACAATGTGAAGGATCTTGGATAAAATACCACATGAACAGACAAAGACTCTTTGATACACTTATACATGAGTGCAAGCCCACATAATCGGTTGACGCAGGTTTGGCTGAGGTGTAATCTTGTTCCCTCACAGCAGAGGCCTCCCTGAACAAGCAATGAGAGTCACAGCGCGCACACTCACGCTCACGCTCACGCACAGCCACACACACACACACACACACACACACACACACACACACATAAACCCTGACTCCTGGTATGGGCCAAAGTAAGCTACGCAAATCTCCTTAATTCTCTAACAAAGACACTTTTGTGTTTTTGTACTGGTTCCACTTGTTTCCGGCTTAACATCCACATTATTTGTGGCATTTATGGTATAGAGTGTAAGTGAGTGTGTATGAGCAGTGTTGCAGACCGATACCAGATGTATTATAAGAAATGACCCTGTAAATGATGCTGCTTTTCAAGGGATGGCACAGAGTTGCGTTTTTGCATGCTTGTAGTCTTGTTAATAGGGCATTGTTTGTAAAGCATCTTTAAGCTGTAAATATTGGCTTAACTCATCAAACATATTATTAATGCTTAATCCTCTGCGGTGCTTTGTCTTTTCATCTAACTCTTTCATTCATCAAGTAGACTCCTCCAAAGAACAGTTTGACCACTTTCGAGGAACAAACACAACTGTACGACCAACCCATTTATGTGATTTGATTGAAAAATAAAACAAAACAGTGTCTGAAGGAATCTTAATTAAATTCCATGCATGTTAAACTGCGGGACATTACCTCACTTAAACCAGACAAACAGTAGATGAGCTAGGAACGTGTACAGTGCCATGTTAACTGAGCCTTACCACTGCAGGCTGTGCGCTCATGTTTATTTGATATGCTTGACCCTGGTGATGACATGAAAAACAATCATATATATAAAGAATTTTAGGGCAATAAGTCGCTATGTGTTGTAAGGGGATCACTGCTGACATTTACTGTACATTGTGAGTTTTATGGCAATTGTCAGGCTATGCCAGAGGGTGGTGTAGTTTCAGTAATCGTGGTGATTGCCATCTCATGAGACTGTAAATCTAATGTTACAGTATAAATACAGTTTCATGCTTTCATTTGGTCTGTGCAGCTATATAGACGTGTCCATGTCTCCTCTCAAAGCTCAGCCTTACCCAGCCCGAACACTTGACCTTTGTTCATCCTCCCAATCCTTCAGTTGCCTGCTTACATTTTCCCTCACCCTGCTTTGCACCTACTCACCTTTCTCAGCATCACAGCTTCACACCATTTACATACCCCCTCCATTCACTCCCCAGTGCCCATGGGCATGAGACTAGAAATTAGCCATGTCTGTCTCTCTCTCTCACACTCTCTCTCTCTCTCTCTCACACTCTCTCTCTCATCTGTCTCCTTCCCTTCCTCCCCATCCAGTCTCACTCAGTCTGGCGTGGGTGTATGGTGCCTGTCAGAACCAGTGAAAACAGCTCTTATCATAATTAGACCAGCAGCTTTATTACCTTGCTCCATTGCTTTGTTCAGACAATGTCTCCATAATCACCTCCTACATGCTGTTTTATCTAAAGGCCAAATAAGGATTGTGAAAGATTTCCAGAAAGCTTGAGTAATTTCAACAAAATAAATTAATATTTCTTAAGATATGTAGGTAAAAGCCTCACTTGGCACATAGTTACTGTTACACCTCATGTGCAGTCTCTTCCACCAGGTCCCCTGCCATGCTGCAGCTTAATTACTAAATTTGTAAAGGCAGGGGGCCACCCAGAGGTCGAGAGCTGTTGGTACATTACAGCCCTAAAATGACTTTAGGTTCATAATATATTTTATTTCTGAATCAAACGACCTATTTACATGTTGATACTGAACATTGACAAAGAGCCTCTTTTTTCCTTTTTCTGTCTTTCTTTTTCATCTTGTTCTAATCCAATATCCCGTTTATAACAGTAATCAAAGGTCAGAAGCATCATCCAGAGAGATGAAGCAAGGACATGGGAACAAGCGGGAAAAATTTGTGGTAATAAAGTAGATATGAATCACAGGAAAGGTTCTGGCGAGACAGAGAGGATGTGTAACATCTGTCAGTTTAGTGTCTAACATTCAACGTGGGTAAAATACATCATTTTGAGGTAGTTATGTGTTCAGACCGCCTGACAGTTTGACAGTAAAATTATAGATTTAGTAGGGCACTCTATAAATTAGACTCTCACTCACCCTAACACTCAATATGAAATTGCAATAACAGTTTTTTTGGCCACTTGGGGGCAGCAGAAACAAGTATTAAACAAAACCCTCAACTTCTAAGTGGATATGACAATCTAATTAGTAAACAGCTGCCTATTTACACTGCCAGCGGAAATGGAAAAACAATAGCACCTATTTGGATTCATGTTTGAATCCTCCCGGTAAATATATGAGTCAGATATCCAGGATCCTTCTAGCCTCGTTTTGGTCTCCACCATCTCCTGATATAAACAGTTGTCTCTCAAACTAACAGATGCTCTGCTATGTTAACCAGGTAGCTGATAACTCTGCCTGTCTGCTGTTTGGTGCTGAGCAAGTAGTGTACAGTAGTAAGACTGATAATTCTCTCTTGGTTCATCATTACAACCATTACAACCCCCTTTCACTGACACATAGTCCAAAGATCCATTGTTCGTATAAACATTTTGACTATAGCTGCTTTGAAGAATGCTAATGTATTGGGTCTTCCCCATACTGCAAGTAGTGAAGGGAAGTGAACGTGAACACATGTGCCAAATTTCAACAGACAGAGCCTGACTTGGCTGAGAGGTTTGCAAAATCTTGATTCCCTTTCACACGGGATGCAAATGAGCTGGCTGAGGACATCATAGGAAATGGGAATGTCCAGTTTTTATCCATCAAACCAGAGTCTCACATACCAATATATACTGTGTATTTTGCTACTGTGAGTGTTAAGCTTTGGCTCTCGAGGCCAGTTTCACTATTGCTTAGTCAAACAAATAACTTCCCCCAGTTTTTGTCTCAGGTTTTGATTTGAGCAGAGCTGAGTCTGGAGGTTTATGTCCACTGTAATAAGAGAATATGACTTTGATCTGCTGTGTGTATTTGGCTCAAATCACTGTGGTCCTTGACTGTTTTATGGGTGACTGTGTTTGCAGATCACTCTCTGTCATTTCACTGTCATTATCTCTGTCATTATGTAAAGCTACTCAGTTTGCTGACAGTCATCTGTCCTCCTTGTCCAGCTCACAGACAGGCCTAATTAACAGGAACAATTTAACTCCTTTTACTCTGACAAATGCCATCAGATGAGCTGTCCAGATGAGTGAAGAATTTCTTTTCGGCCAATGAGAGCGGGGCAAAAGGTGTCCTGTCAGACTAGTCTGATTTTTTATACCAGGCCATTATCTTGAGCATTAGCAGGGCTGCATCATCCCTACATGTTGTCCAGTGGAAGCATGGTTAAGGAATGCAGCATAAAGTGGGAGGTCAATGCCTCTTAAGTGTTGGCATAAACATGCACACACATGTGCACACACAATTAGATTCACACACTGATCGTGAACAGAGAAGAGAACTGTAAGTAATCAGTGTTGGCCTTGGTACTGAGGAGATCTGATGTTTTCCCTCACTTTCTGTACGAAACAACATTTCTGTCCCATGAGTAGTTATTCTGTGGTTAGAGTGCAAAGTCCTTAAAGATGGAATATTTGCCCTCTTTGCAGCACAAAACCCTGGTCCCAATGTTCCCTCTGGACTGACGCCTTCCTTAGCAATTTAAATCATATTGAAGGAATGGGATCAAATTATTTTCTTTAAATGAATATGAATAGAATATTCAGCAAAACCCACAGTATTCTTCCTTCAATACATATAGCTGTGTAGAATCATCTCCCCCATGATAATATCTGAGATAGTGCAGCCTTTCATTTGTAACAGAAAGGCTGTTTCATAACATAGTTAAGCATTCTTTTAATGACATCCAAACCTAAGTCACAAAAATATGCTCTTCATTTCTTCCTTGTTCTAACTCAGGAGTAGAAGAAAAGATTTCTCTGGAGTCTGGCCTGGCTGTTGAGATTTTCTGAGGGGGTCCTCAGAGACAGAAGTTGTACTTAAAAAAAAAAACATAGAGGTTTCAGACAAGAAAGGAGGACCTGTGGTCAACAATCTTGAATATACTATTGAGTGAAATAGACTATGAGAGCATGACAGTGGATATGAGAGGTTTTTCCTTTCTGAGGAAATGTTGTTTTACAGTATATCATGATGTAGTGTGTGTATGTTGTGTAGAATTGTTTTTTTAATTCACTGGCTGTATGTTATCAATCATTTATTATATGTTATTAAAGATTATATATTTATTTTTATTCAACAAAATGTGTAGAATCAGATATAATTGTAACTAAATCTGATAAGTGATTGCTCATATAGTCAAGCATCTTAAATCAGTAATAATGAATTTTATTTTTACATATGTGAGGTTTGCAAAATCCCGAGGATCCATTATGAAATACAACATGAAGGTAAAGGATTGGTCAAAATTTAATGTCGACATAAGGAAGAGTTATGATCCTACATATAAATTTGTGCTTTTGGAAGTTTCTTAAGTTGCTCCTGGGACCAGTTTGTTTTATTGTACTTTGTTTGGAACATGTGCAATAAATTTATTATACATCAGAAACTCAAAATGACTTGTTGAGTATTGTTTCCACTGAAGTGTATCAAATTGTGGATGGGAACCCTGTTCAACCTGGCCCAGGCTGGGGATTCAAGGACAAGCTTACTGGCAGGTTTTGGGTGACCTCCAACAATAGAGAACGATCTGAGGGTTAACTTGGAATCAAGAGGAAAATCCTGTTACATTAATGTCCATTTGGGAGCTGTAAAACACAATAATAGGTCAAAAAATCATTACCAAGTAAGGTAAATTAAGTGAAATACTACAGTCAAAGGTTACACAGGTTACAGACCCCACCAAAGGGTCTTAAAATCCTAAAATATAACTGGTTGCATATGCATATTTCTTTTAGCTACTTTGCTGTTTACACAATCTTTTACTGCCACACCAGTTTCAGAACTGGGGGAAAACATTTTGATGATAAATCTTAGGGGCTAATCATGGTCTACAGCTCAAGCTCAAGCTCACACACCAACACACAGACACACACAGACACACGCAGACACACACACAGACACACAGACACACAAACACACACACACACACACACACACACACACACACACACACACACACACACACACACACATGTTACATTGGTTTGTGAGTGTATAACAGACAATTATGAGGAACATGAACCAAACTGAGGACAGTGCTGCCCTTTCTTTTTTGTTTAAAGGTCTATTTAGAATTCAGACTTGGGTTTAGAGATATGCTTGGACATGAAAAGTGATTTTTGGAAAAAGTGACTGAGTGTTGTTATTGCTGGGCCTTACAGACAAAGTAACTTAATCAAAGATATAAATACTAGTATATATTTATGTGTCATCAGGTTGCAATGAAAACATTTCTCAGGTATAACATCTTTTCAGTGCAACATAGGAAAACTACCATAGGTCCAAGTTGTAGGTGCATTGATCAAAAACCAAAATAAAGAGCTAAAAAACAAAGAACATACTGTATCGTGGGAACAAAATGAAAAATGCAGACAAACTGCCTTCGGAAAGAGGAAAATCAGTCATGATTTCAACTTAACCAACAGGGATACATTGGACATATACAGTACACAGTGCAAATACAGCCAACTGGCATCCAAAAACATTGGCTGTTTCTTTATAATGAAGTATTTATGTGAGGTTGTCTGTCCCCTGTGGATATGTCAAGGCCACAAACCAGGGGTGAATTTAACAGCCTCAAAGGCCAAAACAGATGGTGATCAGTTTTGTGTTTCTATGTTTTCTTGGCCACTGGAAACCAGACCTGAGAAAGTACAGCTCCTGTTTGACTGGTCATCATGGATTTGAATGAGGACATGTTTGGGAAAGTAAGGGAATCCAGAAGACAAAATGAATAACTACTGAAAGCTGGCTTCTTTCTACTTTTGTCTTCTTTGTCTTATAGGAAGTTAAAAGACACACTGTTTACAGTCTCCCACAAAAACACAATCTCTAATCCTGTGGCTGACTTTTACAAGTGCCAGCTCTGTCTAAAGACAGCTAATATATTAAACGATTAAGTTCAAGATCCAGGTTAAGAGAGTGGAACCATATCTTACTATATGCCAAATTATAAATACCATATAATTAGTCATGCCTTCTTTCCTAATACTAAATATCAAAAGAGAAGTCATCATCCCTGCAATCTTTTACATATGGCTGTGTTTTATGAGTGTGTGTGGTGGTCAGGGTGAGGGACATCTTTAAGCCTGGTTAAACGTTTCCATGCATCTGGGTCTTGCTAACCGCATCTGTTTGCCCAATTTTACCAGTGAGAAGAGGCCTCGATCAAGGACAGCTAACAACAAGATTGCTCCGTCTGATTTGCAAGTTTGCATTCATCTGCTTCATGTGTACGTGTAAATGGACGCATTTATGCATGGATGGGTACATGCTGAGGAAATAGGTTAAGTTTTTGGGGAATGTAATTAGTGTCCAGGGACAAAATAAATGTTTTTGTTCAGTTTGTGAGGCAGCGAGAGTGGAGTCAAACATCATCATGGGACAGATTTGTCAAATTTATTGTTAGAAAAGTAAAAAAACAAAAAAAAACAAAAAAAAAACACCTGAAAAAAACTGAATATACATTATACAGCCAATGGGCTGTAGTTCAACAAAATGCTCTCAGGGTAATCTGAATGTTAGCCAGTATTTGAAGTCCCAAAGCATGAATTTAAATTACTTCATATGAAAAGTAAATCTCTATAGTGTTATGAGAATAGACAGATTTAATGACAGAAATTGAGAAGTAGTTTATTCTGGCATCCACAAACTCATTGGTCTAATGAGAATAGAGCAAAGGTTTTCTTTGGTAAGAGCACGACTTTGACTTTATTGCAGTAATGGCTGCAGCATATCTTAAGTGTGTTTATATTTGTGTGAACACCTGTCACATCCATAAATCACATCTGACTCGTGAGAGGACACACAGGAAGAACGCTCTCTATTTACTCTGTTTCCATAGCTGGATGTGCTAACAAGCTATGAGTGACAACAGATGGACAGCTGAAGTGAAAAAACATTATGCTTTAAGATCTCAATACCAAAAAAAGAGGTGGACATAATGTCCCTTTTTAAATCCACAGCCTTTTTTTTTTCTTTTCAAGGATCAAACTTCACGAGATCAAATCGAATGTAGAAATGTTTAACATGATTCATGTGTCGTGATGCATCCACTAAGCTGAAATATTATAAAGCCAGGGGCAGAGTAGAGCGTGACCGCTGTCAGAGTGACGTGTTTTGCTCTTGCTTTGGATTGTGATGCCTGTATGCTAGTCTCCTGTCCCTGCTGCCTGACCTTTCGCTGTTCCACTGTGAACCTGTGACCCCGTTTGACCACACAGAAGCGCTCCATCAGCAGGGTCATGGCCGTACTTTAACCCTCTCTGCTGCTCCAGCTTCAGAGTTGTAAGACATACTTTTAAGTGCAAGGACATCCTTAACACTCAAAAGTCCCCTCATGACCCTTACATCATGGGTCATCCGTGTTACTATGGCAACAAGAGTTCATGGTAGGGGGCAATGACTTAAACAGTCAGATGATTCGAATATTGAAAAAAAGTGGAAGAGGAGAGGATCAATTTAAATGATTGGTGAGTGGTTAGCAGCAAGGTCAATAGAATTTCATAAAGACAAGTACTTGCACAGTCTGAAAAGGCAAAGCTCTCATTTCTAGTTTTTAGGGGAAGTCTTGACTCTGAGGCGCGATATCCCAAGAGTCTCTTTTCAGCTGGGGTCATTTGTCTAAATGGAGAAACTCAGCATAGTAATAAGTCATGCATAAAATGTGTGTTTTTACTAAAAAAAAAAAAACACCCAGCAACAAAACACAGGAGTTTAACACATCCTCCATGCAAATGGTTACATAAACACAAGTGAACATGATTCTGTTGCAACAACAACACCAGTAGTAATGACTATAATTGTTTCAGTTTATCCCCAGGAACTGAAGCTTTGTAGGTGTTATTCACAGGGGGCAGATAACATTACCTGAAAGGAAAAGTGGTTTCAGTTGGACAGAAAAGTATAATTATTTATTATTATAATTATTTGTTCTACTGTAACATGAACCTGTGGCACAACTCCAAACCCCAATATCTTCTGGTCTGAAATGTCAGTTTCTGATTAGAGCAGGTCTGGTTTTCATCCAGAAAAGGAGTTTGATTTCCTTTGTAAATCATTGCTGTAATAGCAAATTTCATCACCTCCACAACTCACCTGTAGTGAAAAAAAGAAAAGCCTGCTCATTCCCAAAAATCAAAAGGCAGTTTTTCAAGCAGCATGAACACCTGATGACTTTATAGTTTGTCCTATTCACGGCCTGCTCTTTCCAGGGTTAGGGTCAGAAGGTGGTGTGAGCAGAGCTGTTAACCCTCACATCTGCTCCAGTACACTTCAACCTGACTAAAAGCCACGAGCTTTAAACATGCCTCAGGGCCAACAAGTGTATAAAGTCTGAAATTCTGCTTACGGCCCATTTTTCAGCTGCCTCCACAAGTACAGTGAGATGTGAAGAGAGGCCCCACCAGTGTGTTTGAGAAAATGAGACATGGATAGATTAAATCATATATGACTACAGAATCTCAGCATACGCTTCAGTTGTGAAAAAATGTAGTAAAAATTAGATCCGCTTTGATCCAAAAGACATTAGATAAAACTGAATTACTATGAAGATATTAATATTGCGCATCAGTAATAATGATAGTATAACATGATAATAATATATCAATGACAGGGCTGTTCAGCATGATAAGTAGTTTTACTTTTAATACTTTTAAGTATATGTTGTTACTAATACTTCTATACTTTTACTTAAGAAACATTTTTAATGCAGGACTTTTACTTGTGATGGAGTATTCTATGGTGTTTATTGATTATAGTATCCTACTGCTTTTCAGGATATGTCAAAAAATGAGCTGGTATTTTGTTTTGCAAACTGCATAAACATAATCAAATTGCACCCTGGGTTTGTGGCATAAATAAAGTTTAACTCTCCAGTCCAAACATCAAACATCGGTTTCTTGCCATGCTCAAGAGAGAGTCTCCCTATGACATCAGGGAAATACAACAGGCTTCATTCAATCTCCACATACCACATTCTGAGAAGAAATTTGTCTTTTAGCATGCCAGTGATGCCTGACACTGCACCTTGTCCAGATTTCACGGTCACTTTATTTGATGGAAGTTGCACTATAATATATCCTTACAGTCCTGACCTTTAACACTGTGGCCTCTGGCAACCACACACAATCTGTGAATTAGTGATTCCAACCTGATTGGTGGGGGGGGGGGGGGGGGTTACTGCAGGGGGTTTGCTGTCGACAGTCATACGCCTTCACCTCTTGTCTGAATGCTGTCCCTCTTCAGTGTATCAGCAAAGGAGATCTGACTTTGATTTGCAATAATAACTTATATGCCATACATGATACAAGTAAAGTGTGACAATATATGTATACACTCACATAAGGACAGTAATACTGACAGTACACTCATTTAAAGGTAGACTTGGAAAGAAAGTAAAGCAAACAGAAAAATAAATGACAGGTTTCCCTCATTTCATCATACTAACATGTATTATTTTCAACATCTGCACTTGCACAAGGCCAGGTTCACACAGACCCCCACCCCACTGAAGCAGTGGTCATGGTTTTGCTTGTGAAAACAAAAGTGCTAATTGGTAAATGCATCGTACCATTGGTGACATGTGAGAAAAAAAGAAGGGAAATTATTATGAATGAGGGTTTTAGACGGTTAATGTTTGTGACCTAACCTGTTGAGTTATCTGCATCGTAACACAAACAAATGATGCAAGTTTGATAAAGAACAACCGAACAAGCTCACTGTTTTACGTCAGTTGTTGGCTTTACTAATGCTACCGAATGAGTGTTTACATTTTTCTGCAGAACAAATTATAAAAAATGGTTCTTAATAGTTGTAATGGTTTTTTGGCAAAATGGATGTCTGTTTTCACACACAATTACATCATAATTCACGTACTAAGTTCAGCTGGCATGAAGGTAACTGGTCATTTGTAAAGTAACTTTTGACTGAAATCTCAAAGACAAGTCATTAGAAGGTGAAATCTATGACTGCGTATTAAAAAAAAACACCTATTTACTTTCAGTCTTGGTGGGCTTGGTTCAGGTGTCAAGAAACGGTTTGCACTCATGATGTCTTCATCCTTGCTGTAGACCTTCACCCAAGCTTTACAAGGACCAAATACACAAAGAGGCGAACACTTTCTTTTTAGGCGAAAAAGTGCAGATTTGCTTTCACAAATTGAATTTGTGTTTGAAATGTTTCCCTAAGGACCCCATGAAACAAGCCTGACCACAGTCTAAACAAATGCCAGACAGATAAACCGACAGTGAACATCTCGTACTGGCACAAAGACAGACACACAAACGGAGACACGCTGTACACATAGAGTAGATCCGAACAGAGAAATATGAGGAATGAATACATATAGCCAACTCAGAAAGACATAATATTATGTGCATGGTCCTGGTTGAACTTTTTGGCATTGGGGCACATTTTACATTAGTTTTATTTCACAATTATGCAAGTTTTATTTTCATTTTCTTTTGTTCAGTAACCTTGGAAATTTTATAAAAATATTTGAATTATACAAAATTGGTTGATATTGTAAATTTTGTACTTAAAATTCAGGGGCAACACTGATTTAAACCAGGACTGTCCAAGCAAATAACAGAACATATATCAAAAAATATTGATAATTGGCTATTAGCTTTTTAATTTTGAAATAGAAATAATTAAACCATTAAACCAATCAGATCATATGTTTTATAATAGAAGAATCGTGACTTTTACTGTAATGGATGTTGATGAATCCACAGGCTAAATTTTAGCTTTGTGTATCAAAACAATAGTGTATTTGTTTTTACAATAACACATTTGTTTTAAATCTCAACTCAAATATTTAATTTCTAAAGTGACTATCAGAGGATACAATGAACAATTATTACTTAAATTAAGAACAAAAAAATACAGCTGATAACAACAGTATCATAACACTTCTTAGTTTTTTGGTCCTTTTAGAAAAGAAATTGCTATCTATAAAAAAATTTTACAATTGTTTATCTAAATTATTAGCCTGGAAATTTAACTGTGGTTTCATTTCCATAAACATCGTATCCAAAGGATCAAGCTGACATGAGTGTTTGGTTTAAACTAACACTGATGGCACAGTTACATGAGGAGGCTCCTATGTTTCTTTCAGGAAGCTCATCGTAAATCATTCCTCAGGTGACCAAGCTTCAGCCCTGTTGGAAAGCCCATTTAACCATCATCCACCCTTAAGATGTGGTCATGAGGCTGGAGTGCGATCCCAGAAGCCCAGAACTGCTGCATGTGTGTGAAAGCTGCATCTGATGGTGTTTGTTCTAAAGTACAAGTTGGATTATGGCTGGATAAAGTGGCATCCGGCTGTCTTGTCAAGCCATAAGTGTTTTATTTGAGTGCTTACCACCCCTGAATTTTAAGTGTGTGTGTGTGTGTGTGTGTGTGTGTGTGTGTGTGTCTGTGTCTGTGTGTGTGTGTGTGTGTGGGGGGGGGGTCAGGAAACCAGCTTAATCCATCTTGAACAGTCCATTAAACTCCAGACAGATTCAATTAAAGGAATAAATAATTATCTTTGCACAATAACATAACACAGCACAAAAAACCCAGGACTGTCTCAGATAGTTAACCACTCACATCTTGACATATGGGCAAATATTTAAACTTGGGAGAACAAACTTTGGTTCGATAGCTGTTTTTCATTTCACATTTCTTCTTGAAAGCTATGCTGTAGGGTCCAGCATGGTGATTGTGATTTCACAGATGAAAATGTAAGGCAACTCCCCTCAACAGAAAACAAATGCTGCTCTCTGAGCTTGTTAAGTGTTGAAAATATCTTCCTCAACCTGGACTGAAGTAGAATGTTAATAGGTTTCAAATTAACATTGTTTAGTTGTCCAAATACTTCTAAGTCCTTCCACGCAGCCTTGACCAGCTGCGCAAATATGAATGATTTACCCACAGGGAATATAACTTTCATTTCATACAAGAGCCCCGTGACAGACAAGCTGAAGCCGATAGAGTTCAAACCTCCAAGTAAAATACATTGTGAGGACACCAAATATATCAGGACAAAAGAAACTGTCAAGTACAGCCTCAACCACAGATATAGAACCAGTGGAAGGGAAGCTCTCTAATATCTTTCAGAGGTTTAAGAATAAATTCTTTTGTTTATTTTGGAGTCAGATGAGTGATGTGTAGATATGGTGAATGCTTTTATTTCTTTAAGATCTTGAGTGGAACGATAACTGCATTTCTTTAGTAAATGTCCTGAATCCTGGATGATAGCCAGTTTTTTGATGCTTCATTGAAAAGCCTTCAAAGAGAGTTAGATTAGATGATTGATAGCATTCCCATTTCTGTCTGTTGAAAATAAAGCTACAGCCAGCAGTTGATTAGCTTACTTTGACATAAAGACTAGAAAAAGTCATAGTCTTACATATAGTATAGAAGCTCATAAGTGGCAAATCGTATCTTTATGCTTTGTTTTTGTGTGGTGTAAACGAATGAGATGTAACACAATTACAGCTTTATAGGGACTGGTAATTGGATTTTGCTTATTTTGGACAGAGCTTCATATTAAGCATACAGAAATGAGGGCAGTATTCATCCTCTCATCTAACTCTTTGTAAGAATGAGAGTAAGGACATTTCTCAAATATGCACTTTCAGACTTCTAGTCTGGTTGCGATGCATAATTCTCACACAAACAGACGAGATCCCTGTCCTAGCTGTTGCTCAGTTTTAAAAAGCCACAGCAGATAGTATAGTATACAAACATGTCAGCCACGCAGCCATTGTTCCTCTGTGTCCTCTTGTTACAAGTCACACAGAAGGTCACAGAGTCAGCCGCACTCCACATGGCAAAATCAATTCCCTTTATCTCCCTTTAACCCTTTAATAGCTACTATATGTGTTTAAATTTGACAGAAGGACAACTGTTCCTACCCCCTCTGCCTACTTTCCCTGCCCTTTCCCTGGTGTTATCAGGCTTTATAAGGTTCGAGATAGTGCATTAAAGCTCAGATGCTTCCCACAAGCCCCCTGTGGGTCCCACGGTCTGGTCATGCAGATTGACAGCAGGCGGCCAATACAAGGTGACCTGGCACTGCCCTGTGGAGGCCCGGGAACAAGATGCCTCTTATCAAAATCACAGCTTGACACAGACCTGCTAACCAGCATCACCTGATAACAGTGATACAGAATGAGCAGAGGAAGAGAAAGGGGGTATAAAAGGGAGCTGCAAGCAACAGTAAAATATGGAAAGGAAGAGTTGCATCAAAGAAGGAGTTTAACACACAGGGTTTTATCTGGGCACTAAATTCTAACAGACAATCTCGTAAATTATAACATGTTAATGACTGAAGTACAGATTTTCAGCATGATTCCGTGTTACCACAGCATGTCCGGTGAAACAAACCAAATGCTGCTCCTACTCCTCAGCCGCCTTAAATAGGACATATGGAGGCCTGCTTTGATTGTTGGGGAGGTCTGGAAAGCAGACGGTTTCATTGTGTGCAAGTCCACCGCAGGGTACCTTGTAGTAAACCCTCAACATCATCACTGACCCACACTATTAACAGTCCAGTTAAGATTTACACAAAAACCCCATTAGAATAATGTCCAAGACAGAAGTAGTTCTGCACCTCATATCCTGTACCTGAGTGTGTGTCTGAGTCATGCAAAAATCCAGACAATATGCTGCTCTCAAGTTCTCTACCACTGTCACATAATAAATGCAGGAATTGTTGCTGCCTGTGTGACTGTTATTGAGTGTTATGACCAAGAAACAAAGAGAGGGAGCTTTCTGAAAGCGGGAGAGATGGAGGGAAAGCAGAGTTTACCGCGCTGATTAGTCTCTATACTTTTATTCTCCCTGCCCTCCTTAATGGGATTCAAGTGAAAAAACACAGTAGCCAAATAGCTGCCACACAGACCCTAAGACAGACCTGCAGTTCCAGTCGAATCCAGCTCAGATTTCAACGGCAAGTCAGCATCTGAACAGCAGATTATCACAGATTCTTGACCATTATACACCTTTTGAATGGTCTTAATTCCCCATTAATGGCATCCATACATTTGTAAAGCAAGGAAGTGAAAGACATGCTTGCAAAAGAAGAAAAGAGAGAACCTTATTTCACATTCACCTCCCGAAACCTTTTCACTGCACAAACAGCTCTCAGACACAAAGCTGCTTTTGTATGGGGAGTCTGGGGTTAACAGAGTCCTGTTAGGCTCCAGACACAAGGCCACTGGGAACCTCAATGCCTTCTAACACACTGAAAACCATACAAAAAACATTTTTTTATTCAATATATAAACTATTGCAAAAGTAGTTAAATTAAATTTTGAACTAGGGGATTAATGTGTTAAAATTTTTGTGTCTACATTAGCCTTGTCAGAATTTGTTTTCTAAACATTTACAAACTCTCACACACAAAACATTCATACAGTCCATGTGAAAAAATGCAGAAGTCTCTTCATTCGTATAGTTCATTTGAGGTTGGAAAATCCCAGGAAGGAGCAACCTCACTAACGAATGGTGAGGACCACAGCTAAACGTATCTGACGTTGTGACAAACATGAACAAATGGGTAAGTTCTGCCGAGGTAAAGCTCTGTTCTCTCTCTCTTTCTGTCGGCACGAGTATAAAATACTGCTTGATTAAACAGTACGAGGGCCTCGAGCCTAGAAATAACTTTTTTAATACCAAATTGATAGTCTTGATGAAGTCATATAATATTTGCATAGTTGTTGTACAACAAAAGCAGAAAAATATGGCAATGGAAATAACTCTTCACAAAGAGACTCTGTAGTAGAAGAAAGTTGTTTTCTTGTTTTGACACGAGGCCAAAAATTTTAACCTCAACCCAAACCCCTAAACTTAAACGATAACGCCCTGAACCACTCCTCATATATGTGAGGTCAGAAGGACATGTAAGGAGTGTGAAGTCATTTTTGCTGGAGAACACTGTGGAGATGATGGATAGGAGAAGAGAAGAGAAGAGAAGAGAAGAGAAGAGAAGAGAAGAGAAGAGAAGAGAAGAGAAGAGAAGAGAAACTTGTCAGGAGAGAAGAGAAGAGAAGAGAAGAGACGAGAAGAGAAGAGAAGAGAAACTTGTCAATGAGTTGCTAGACCCTTTTTCTTTCCCCTGTAAAAAATATCCTTTCTTGGCAACGAGAAAGCAGAGCACCAAAGACATTAGAGCCTTTGGAATTGGCCCAATGTGGGTTTGAGGAGTCACAAGCACAGATCTGAGTGTTTTTCATCTGTCGGTTTGTGCTCTGAATTACAGAATGAACAGATCTTATTTCCCCACCACTTACCATGTATCTCTGTTTTCATTTTCGTTTTCGTGTGTGTGTGTGTGTGTGTGTGTGTGTGCGCGCGTGTGTAAAGCATAAAAAAGTTGATAAGGTTCCTCATATGTTCAGACCTAATTTGGAGAACGATGAAGAGAGCACTTGTAGTGGTTGTTATGGCTACTGATAAGTGTGTGTACAAATTTGGCCCGAATATAAGTCGACCCCGATGCACCGAGTTTCGGAAGACTTCTAGAAATGATGAAATACTTTCAGACTAACCAGAGGGAGAAGATAACGCTCATCTCTGAAGCCTTTACTCTCATTCATTAAAGCATAACAAATCCCACATTGTATGGCTTTGCCAGTTTGTCAAATGAGTCATATTTTTATCTCCTCATCATGATATGGAATTTCTCCTCCATGGCACCAAAACGCATTGCATGTTTAACTGGGCTAACTAAACACAAAAGACTGACCAACTCCAACAGACACACTATAAACTGCTGGAAGAAAATAGGCACCCAATCGACGTTTAATGTAGAGAAAGTCCCATATTGTTACACTCTCTTTAGGAGCCGATGTACTCTCGCTACACAAAAAGAAAATATGTGATGTCGTAAATATAGAGTTTTCTAGTGCTCAAATAATAATACAACTCCCAAATTTTGAAACCTATCAGTGCTATGTGCATCCATGTGAGTATGTGCATGTTTGTGGTCGGCCCCACTCTGCAGATTTGCCTCACTGATGAAGATACTAATGCATTTTGAGACAGGTGAGACCTTTTGCTGAAGATCACTTTATTCTAACACATATATTTTACAGCAGTAAAGGGCATGAATCCCACAGTGGAAACTTCAATAAGGTCAGAGGCTGTTGCTGAATTATGGTAACATTAGTTTAAAGGGGGAATGTGCAGAGGGTGAATTTTGATCGGGAAAGGGTCTCTGACTCAGTCCGCAGTGTCTAACCTCCTAGAAAGAGTCAGCTCTCTCTCTCTCTCTCTCTCTCTCTCTCTCTACATGGCCACGCTAGAGTGAGTTAATGAGGAACAGAGCTTGGTTACAGTCACTAATCAAAGCCAGCTATGGAAACAGACCTTTAGCTGGCCGCTCATTTCTCTCCCTCACCTCTTGTTACTTTGTCTTTCCTCTACATCATCTATACCTCTCCCCTTCTCTCCCCTTACCTGTCGTTGACTGGCCTCCTGTTTTCTCCCTCTTCTTCCAGTCTTGTCCTCTGCGTCCTCTGTTCATTTGTCACCCCTCTGCTCTTAGGGGAACATTGGTAACGTACGTATGTTGCTGATAGCTACAGGAGGCCTCAAGGATCACACGGCCCATTAAGAATGGCAGAGGAGCAGAGGCAAATAACTCCAGGCCAACCAGCCATTTCAACGCAAATTGTACACAAACACACACACACGCACACATATACACACACGCACACACATACACACACACACACACACACACACACAATTATTAGGGCACATTTCTAGCTCTACAAACCTGTCTATATCCTATAACTTTACATGCATCTGTCTGCAGGTATGTGTCTTTACATTCACATAGATGTGGCTGTGTGTCCAGGCACATGCAAGTGGATCTGAACATATAATCCCCTTCTTGTTCATTTATGCCTTCATGAAAAATCACCCTCGGTTTCCCAGCTGGGGAATTACTTCAAAGGCGCCATTCAGGATGAATAGCATGTAACAATATCTCGTATTTGTCCACGTGAAAGAGGACAAGATACTCTGTCTTCAATTCTCTCCTGGTGCAGTTTCCTCACGCTGATTAATAGGCCTTTGATTGCAGCTTCAGACCTGTGCCCAAGCGCACAGAACTGCATGGCTGCCTCCTATTATAGTCTGCTAAGTTACAAAGACCGTTCATAAAAGTGACAGTCATGTTACGCTGCTCTATCATTCTGATTGACAGCTGTGGCTTTAACTCTCTCTTTAAATGCTTCTTAAGTGTTTTAAGTAGTGACCGGGGCATGGAAAAGTAGTAAAGACACAGCAGCTGTGGTGTTACGGCCCAGTGGAGGACTGAGAATAGAAAGACCTGGGGGGTGGCAACGTTAAAGAAGAATGGACTTGGCTAAATTGGGAGAAAGTGCTTTCTTTATAATCACCCCATGATTCCACAACAATTGATCAGTCTGGGAAACATGATATGTCCAGTGCATTTAGCACGTTCATGCGCCTCAGCCTGAATAATGACTGCTCGCATTAAGCTTTTACTGTAATTATTTTCAATCTGGACAATCTGCAGACTTGGCTGGACGTATGTGAGCTCACATAAGCAGAATCTTCTCTTTTTTTCAGCCCTCTCATTTGCCTTTGATGAGTCTGTGATATGAATTCCAAAATGTAAGTATATCTCTCTGGGAGCCTGAGGATGAGGATAGCTGTAGATGGCCTCATGCTGTCCTTTCACAGTAAAGTAAAAATGCCGCTAAATTCAACTGGCTGAAAGGTTTTATGGCCTAGGACAGTTTTACACTATCATTTTGGAATTAGTGAATATTTAGTGCTGCTCCAGTCTGCTAGACATATGAGCCAAGGATTTTTTTTTGAGACTGAACAGGAAAAAGTTAGTGTTTGGAGGACTGATGCCTAATGGGTTCCCTTTAAAGTGTGAAATTTTTGGTAGGGTAACGAAATTACATTGTTATCAGGTGAAAAAACAAACAAACAAGTACCTCAACTCGACTGCATCTTTTAGATACTTTGATTACTAGAAAGCACGACACTGAAAGTCACTTCTGGTTCTAAAAATAATAAAAGTCTGTTGAAAGCATTTTATATCTTTTAAACTAAACAAAGAAACACTATATTTTGATTTATGTGTCTCTCAGCTGTTTCTGGCACTTCCTCACCTGTTTTAGCAGCTCTTACAGCACTCAGAAACATTAATTGGCCACATACCCTCCTGATGAAAGAGAGGATCAATGTATTGGATAACACTTCTGCTTTTTGACACACAGGAATGAATGAATAATGAAACATTAACAGGCTCCATGTGTCTCTAAGGCTTTTTTATCACACAATTGGATCAGGTTTAAGGAAGGGCATCAACTGTGTTCTGATGCTTTGACTAATGCAAGATCCAAAGAGGCTAAAGAAATATGGGAAGAAGAAAAGGGGAATAAATCGAGAAGGGATTGTGTGTGTCAGTGCCTTTGTCAACGATTAAACATGTGGTTGGGACTAAAGCACGGGGCATATTGTTTGTGTTGTGGCTTTTTAGTGTCAGTGACAAAATAAACATCAGGAGCTTTTTGCTTAGGAGAAAAAATGTGTTTGCATAAGCGTATCTACCCTTGTATTTAGCATGTGCTTTTGTGTAGTTGCAACACAGTAACAACCACGTGGACAGATGTGTCTGCATATACAAGTTCCTGGTTCACTTTCCAGTTTATGCACAAACTACAATGAAGGAACAGGACCAAACCAAAATCATCACAGATCAGACTAAATTCAGGGCAATTTCTGCAAACCTACATCCCAATCTTCAGTTTAATGTCTTTTTTTTTTGTCTTTTCTAAATGTTGTCAGAACAAATTACATATTTCTATAAACTGTTGAAAAAACCTACTTGAGAGAGTTTTGGGGAAAAGAATCAGGATGGTATACCACAATAGCATTGCTTCAATATACAAATACTCATAACTGCATGACAACAATGATACCATCAGTCTTGACTTCAAAAAGATTAATTCAGCAGTGTTACCATGAACTCTGTTACTTAAAGAGTTTCTGGGCTGTCACTCTGCTCCCCCTGGGCAACATCGCAGAAGCAGCTGAAGGGTTTTTGTTCCCGTGGCTGGACAGCACCAGGTGTCCAACCCTATGGATCCACCACTAACCTTACCAGCCGGCTCCAAACCAGCTGTGGCTCATGTGGCCAATTCTGGCATAAACTTGCAGCTGAAACCATAAAAACTAGCAAAACTGACATTTGGTTTAAATCCAGTATTATCTCTTAGTGTAAAGTGACTGGATTTTTTTTAAGAGAATCAGAGAATACGCATTTTTTAAAAATGGTTATTATTAAAGGCAAAAACAATGTTTTCTTTTTTTTTTTTAATGTCGGCTCCATTGTCTTCCCTGCAGCATTCTGTGCAAATCAAGTACAAGAAACTGGATCTTTACTCGTGTGCGGTTTCTTGCAAAAATTAGAAATTAGATTGAAGTATTTATGTGATGACAGCATTGTGATGCAAGATCTCATGTGGTTCACAAACCCTTTTGAAGGGCAATACAGACGTTGGCACTGGTTAAATCTTATTTAAAAGAAGGAAAGAGAGAGAACTAATTAGCAGGGGCAGGACCTGGAAGTTTCATTCGAACAAATAAAATGAGGCAGGAAATTTCAAAGGGAAAGGAAAGCTGCTGTATTTGGAGGATTTGAAACCCACTAGTGGTTGTAAAGCTATTGTCCAACGTATTGTTTCTCCCTTGATTCAACATCTATAGCCAAAGACTTTGTTGACAGGCCACTGAGATGACCCATATGGTGGTGTGAAGGCGCTGGGCTCATGGTTCTCTGGAGGATGTAGAGGAAACCAGACAAAGGCTCAGCCAGCAGACCCTCAGCCTCACAGAGCCTCAATGGAGCAGCGGCAGATCCCCCACTGGGACCAGTTACCTGTACGTTCTCAAACCAGAGTCTGGTCTATGGAGACTGGCCACTCCACCATAATACGTTCAGTCATCCATACTGCTGCCCCCCTTCCTCACATGGTTTCTCTTTAAAGGTGAACATTTAAGGAATGTTTAACAGTCTATTGGTATGTGACAGATTCATGTTTTTTCCAATTCTTTGGAATGCGGGGTTACTGTTATAGAACAGCATGATGTAATGTGATCTTTTTTATAATTCAGATAGGAAAAACATTTTTAAAAAATAGCTGTGGTGTGTATGAGTCTGAAAAATCGTAACTGAGAGATATAAACTTTTTTCATGCACACGTGAGAAAAGAGATATGTAAAAGTTTGATGGAAAAATGCACCATTCTAAATTAAGCTTTTTCTCAGTTGAAGAGTACATAGTATACTTTATATTATGTTGCCTTATGACTTTGTCTATAGTTCATAATTCATTTCTTAAAATGGTTTATGATAGAACACTGCTTGTTTCTTTCCTCTCTCACTTTTATTTACTTTTTTCTTTATGTTTAGGCTTACATATTGTAAATGTATTTAGATATATTGCCAAGGAGGCAAACTGAAATTAAAAAGCAATCAGAATTGAAAGAAACAGACACAGACATAGAGAAACAGACAGAAAAAAGAAACCGAAAGAGAGTCGATCAAAGTTGGCAGTTGTAAATGTTCCCAAGGTTTTTAGAGTTCTAACAAACAAAAAGTGGGAAATCTGCTTAGGCCTCAGAGCTTCAGAGAAAATCCTGAGATGTGATTTATACTTCCAGTCAAGAGAAACACCTACCATGGTCTTGAGCGTACAGTAAGAAATTACTTAGGCAGAGAGCAGGAGATGGACCCCTGGAGCGGGACCTCCCAAAACAGACAGATGGGCTACAGGACACTACACCACAACTCAAAAATGCTAGACACTGGACAGGTGTGAGCCAAGAGTGCAAGTATGTTCAATGTGTGTGTGTGTGTGTGTGTGTGTGTGTGTGTGTGTGTGTGTGTGTTTTTGTGTCCAATGTGAGCCCAAATCACTTCCAACACCATCAATGGACATCATGCAAACACACATTCAATAACTGTCACTATCTGAGAACCCAAAACCCCCTTAAATCTGAGTGAGTCAACGCTTTCTTTTACTTTTATTTTAAAAGAAAATAATTTTGTCATTTCATTGACTGAAACCAACCAGTAAAAGAGCGTAAAAGAGGATGGTAAAAGAGGATTTTATAGTGGGAAATTGCAGATTGTGAACTTGTTTATACAAGAAAGAAACAATTGGATAAGATGTGCTTCCAAACTGCTTATGTAATCTAACTCTTCCAGTCAATTCACCTCAGTTGGAGAAAATAAATCTCCCTGATCATGTCAGAAATGTTGAAATACTTGGATGTGCTCTGACTTCTCTTTTAATACATGTCACAGGATGCTCCCCGTGCACATCTTGTGTATGTGTGCACTGTATGTGTTTGTGTGTGTTCAAGACAAATGCCTATCATTTGTTATCTGTGCTTGTGCAAACCACACTGCACACGTTTGTTGTTTGTGCAGGCTCACACAGGTTTTGAAAGGGAATGGCAAAGCGAATGCAAATTGTGTATTGTAATGACATGTCGGGCATCCTGTGTGAGGGTGAGCGGGATGAAGAGCTGTTGTGAACCCTCTGAAGTCACCTTTCACTCCAAGCTGAGAGAACCTTACTCAAATACTTTGGCTTTCATGCTGTGCTTGTTTTATCTTTCTCTGCCTCAGTCTATTTCAGACACACACCACACACACCGCACACACATACAACCACACACACACTTAAACTTATCCTTTGTGGTCTGTGAGAGAAGTCAATACGTGTCCATTCAGCTGTCAGCTGATTCTACCATCTCATCTGCTCTGTCTGGTCTCCTTGGGAACTCTGATAAAAAATGCAGACTGTCTGGGCCATATGGAGACAAAAAATGATAAACACACATAAAGTTACACTTAAGTAAGTATAGGTGGTGAAAGCACATCATAAACAACATCTTGTATGTACATTAATACTAATTGCACAAGATAGATATTGTAAATATAACTATTTGTACTTAACTTATGATACTGGTTAGCCGGAGTGGCACACAATCATAAAACACTATTGTGGTCCTTGTGCTCTGCTTTTCTATTTCTCACTCATTTTCATGATAAAGTGTGCTGTCATCAGGTAGTTTGCTTTCCCACAGCTAAGTGATGAGAGAACACCTCTCCAATAAATGGAAAAAAAGATAAAAAAAAAATACAAAAACCAATCTCGTCTGTATTATTAATGTTTCTCTGTGTCTGAGAAAAAGAGGTAGCAAAACACATCCTCAGTTTGAATAAAATCGAGCTTTTGTTAACCACAGACTAGAGGGATTTCAGGATATATTTATTCAGGATTGTGGAACTGAATTCTGCTCACTTGTGTGTACTTGGCTTAAATAAAAATCATTTAAACGTATTACAAGTATTAAATCATTAAAAAATATTCTAAGGGCAAAAAACAAAGTTCACTTATGTTTTCATTTCGGTTCTGTAGGGATAAGCTTCTGACATACATACACATGCATGCACACACACACACACACACACCCCAAAACAACACATTTACTCACACATACAGTGGGATTCACTTTCTCATTCAAGTGAATGAGAGGTGGCCTCAGACTGTTGTCCATACACATATGCACACTGGGGTGTTTGCTCTGGAAGATGAAAGCCAAATGTCTGGAAACTGACTCCACATCTGCATCCCGTTAAATACTCTAATAATACCCCCACACACAACGGTGAGGATGTGCAAGCACACGAGCCCACATGCGCACACTCACACTCACACACACTCACACACAGAGTGGAAATTTTTAGCGGGGTGTATAAAGACAATTGTTTAGGGATTCACTGAGAAGATTGCGCTGCTTTCCTTTCCAAACACAAGCTGTGAGGTGTTTGTATGCATGTGTCCGGGTGTGTGTTGTGTTGTGTGCGCGCACGCATGTGTGTGTGTGTGTTTGTGTGTGTGTGTGTGCTTGCGTGTGTAGTTTCTATACGTCTCCTGTCTATTTATTGGAACCATTAATGTAACAGAATGTTCCAGTCATCTCCAGTTACACTGCTCTTACACAGCTTTTAATTAATTTGGGCCAGTCAAGTCTCCGAGAAGACGAACCATGACTAAAAACAAACACATGCACAATAATTTCTCCTGTTTCTCGTCCCAGTGTTTGCCTGGTGGGCAAATTATGCGTCTCTTATTAGATAACTTGAAGAAATGTGTGCGTGTGTGCGTGTGTGTGGTAGTGAAAGGGAGAGCGAGAGAGAGAGAGAGAGAGAGAGAGAGAGAGAGAGCGAGGTGGTTTGATGCGTCTCCATTGATCGCTGTAATTTTGCCTCTTTGGTTGTTCTACAAAATAAAAGCATAAAAATCAATCACAGTTAAACAAAGTCATCAATCACTGATATGTGGCACAGAAAACGCCCCATACAATAAATTGTATATCTATGTTTTTTTTTCTGTATATTTTTCAGATTATATCACGTGATAAATATTAGTTTCAACAAAGCAGGTGCCCCTCGCAGCTCTTATTTTGCTAACCCGACCAGAAGTATCAGTTCTTCCGTGCGCTTGACGCGGAGTGAATTTAACACTCCAACATGGTCCCGTCGGTTCACAGCTGCGCCGGGTTTGATTTTGAACAGGACCGGGTCTCGGTGGCATTAACGCAGGATGGATGTGAAACTGCTGGCACTCGCGGCTGCGCTCACGGCGTTGACATACGCGCCTCCATCACAAGGTATTGTACAAGTTTTGTTGTGTCTGCTCTGCTGCGCTTTTTTGGATCAGGTCTGATTAAAAAAAAAAAAAAAAAAAAAAAAAATCCAGCTGTTGCTGTAAAATAAAGCAATGATTATCTGCGATTTGCTCGAAGGCTATTTAATCACTATTTTCGAGGATGTATCATATTTAGGGTTTTTTTGTTTTGTTTTGTTTTTAGAAAATAAAATAAAACAATTTGCAAAAAAGTTTGCAGAAAATGCATTTGTGGAGAAGAAGAACGAATAACCCGGCATCTTAGTTAACCCGTTCCACAGCTGCTTTCTGTGAATTACAACATATATAGCCTGTTCAATTATTATATCATATTTAACCTAATCCTAACTTTCGTCAAGGGACGTGTTACAGCGGATTTTAGTGACCAATCTATTCCAATAATAGGCAATTACACGCTGTTAAAGTGCAAACGTTGCCAAAATTAAATGTTAATTAAACGCAATTCCTCCTTATTTTCATTAAAGATGCGAATGAAATTATCATAAATGTCAGTCTAATGTATGTATGAGCTTGCTATAGAGAATCAAAAGGAAAACCAAGCGGCTGCACATGTGGGTTGTTGCTGTGACAAACTCCCTACCGGTTACTGATCAACGTGTGTATTTGTTCAGCTCTTTGTTTCCATTTAATTACGCGCAAATGAGGCAGCTATAAGACAAAGCCCCAACTAGTCTACATGGCGACATAAGTCACCCAAGTTGAAGGTGTTGCGCCCATTGTCATGGTAATGCTGTTAGATCAGGTGTAAAAAGAAAAAAAGGATTAGCATAGTGTTTAATCTACATTGGTACTTCTGACCATATGCTTCGGTGATCTACCGTCTCCGATAAGATGCGCTTTAAAATAGTTTCTGACGGAGAAAAGACAAGTTTACTGTTCTGTTCTTGACCTTATTAAGCCTAAAAAAACACTTTTACCCAAAAGCCACTAAATAACCACATGCATTTTTTTTGACCGATGTGATTAATCTCAGTTTTTTTAGTTGTTGTTTCACCAGAAAAAGACAACATAGTCCTGTTTATTTTTCCACATTATTCAACTGCGAACATCTCTGCCAGGTTGTCGTGGAAAGCATACACATCTATCAAGAAGTTTGAGGACCACACATTAGGCTACACAGCTGCATATGACTAAAGAACTTAATGTTTCTGGGTCTGCAGGTTCTGATATGAATGTCCCCTAATTCTGCACAAGCTCTGTGGAGCAAAAACGAAAAAAAGATTTTAAAAAAATCTAAAAAACTTAAATACGTAATCTGGACCTAATGTTGGCCATCGACTCATTACTGTAGGTTTGTAGTGGCTCTGCATGCATGCCTCAACTTGTTCACCTCTCAACAATAATGCTGAATATGTATTTATTTGCTTGCTAAATCACTTCATTTTCAACTAATTTAATTGTTGTAATAATAAAGTTTAATTTTACTTGTTTTAAAGAAAAATATATCTGGCAGTTAACCATTTCCCACGGGACATCCTTACCTTCATTTGCTTACTTTCATCTATGTTTATCGTTTTCTTTGAAACATGCTCTGTTGTAAATGTTGTTTTGTGTAACCTATACCTATTTCTTCCCCTGCTTACACAGCGAAGCCCATCAGTCTCGTTGAGAGATGCCACTGCCGCTCAACAGTGAGAAACCTCTCGCGGGCCTACATCCGAGAAATCAGGTTCATTCACTCACCTAACTGCCCCTTCCAAGTGATGTGAGTATTGTTTTTATTTACTGGTTTCAGTGGGTGGCAGTCACACAAGCACATAGAAGTGCATGCTTTCTATAAAATCAGATGGGTTTTCTCCTCATTGGACATTTCTCACCATCAATCTCTGAGAGGTGACAGGCCAGAGAAAGGAGTTGTGAATGCATATGTGCACACACACCCCTCTGTCACTCTCCCTCACACACATCCAGCAGAAAAGCAAGATGTTTTGACCACAGGGCCACTGTCACATCCAGAGGAAATGTTCTGTTGCAGTATAAGTGACTCTGAAAGGATGGTGGGAATTGGATGCAGTTTTGTTCTCAACCGGAAAGCAATAATTGCGGGTTTTGGTAGTTGGGTTTGGCTTCTCGTCTGGTTGTCACGCTGCATTCTCTCCTCCTAATGTGCTTAAAACCTTCCTGTCTGATCTTATTGATTATTTGGGCCTGTGTGGAGTGAATTAACAGATAAAAGTGAGCAGCAGCACAAGCCCGACGGTTCTAATTACAATAGACAGGAAACTTCAGGAAAATTTAAACCTTGTAAGCAAAATCAAACTCAGAGGTCTTACTCATACACATACCGGGTGAATGAAAAACTGATTCAAGTTACTGAAAAACAGGGCACGTGCAGCAAATGAGGCAGGACCATATGATCCAGTCCTGACCCATCTGTAATGACTAAGGGTTGTTCTAGATTTACAACGTAACCAGTAGCCTTGACATGTTGAGGGATTGGCTCCTCAACCTCCATGTACACACATCTTTACTGCATATATATTAGGTAGTTCAATCAAGTGTGATCTTTGAGAAATCCCTGAATGTACATATACTGTTTGAATATATATGCAGCAGCTTCACAAGCAGGGGGGAAGAGTCATTATCAAACTTATACACTCCTGTGAAAAAGCTCTCCATAAGTGTCAAACTGACAAGGCGGTGTTAATTCAGTCTGTTTGATAACAATGTGTCAAGATACCTGACGTCACTAACTTTACGTAATTCACTCTTTCATCTTCAGCTGAGGTATAAATTGGTATATACTGAACTATTTCCCTTTTTTCTGATCAGCGCCAAGCTGAAGAAGAACAAAGAGGTGTGTTTGAACCCAGAGATCCCGTGGCTGCAGCAGTACCTGAAGAATGCCTTCAACAGGTAAGGATAAATCGAACTGTTTTTGGTTATAGATCGTTGGTCGCTGCAATACATGCCTCTCTTGTCTGCTGTCATTGTTAGCCTTTAACAGATACCTTGTCTGGAGCACTGTAAATATAACTTCCACTCTATAGAGATTTAAATAAGAGTTGCAAGAATGCAAAACCTCAAATGCGCATTTGATGGAATTCTATCAATGGACCATTGCAAGAGTGACAGCTCTTAATTGTCTATTTTATATTGGAGCCCAAACGTGAAACATGCTGGAACATGACCAAGTGGGTATTGGGGTTGATTCCACTTTCCCACACAAACTGGGGGTTTAATGTGGGATAATACAAATCTTTAAAACCGCATTTAATTACTGTTCATAACTGTCCGTACAAGACCCCGGGTCTGCAGATATAGTTTTAGAAAACATACACGTATGCCACGCTTGTAATATATATGGTGCAGGGTTTGGAAAGTTACACTGGAGATTTAATTTGTGAAAAAAGGTGAATGGAAAAATAGCAAAACTTTATAGAGTCGCTTTTCTCCTCTGGTCATGTATTGTAACATTAATGCGACAACTTGCATTCTGGGATTAAGAAGTCAATGCCAATATAAACTGTGTCCTTCCTGTCCTGAAAAAGAAGACACTTTTCTGGAAAAAAAAACCTTTGTCCCATAAAGTTTATAGAAGGGATCAAGTTGCCATCCTGAAATCCCTGCAGTAATATATATATATTTGTAAGGACTGAGCAGCCCTTCAGCAGCTGGTTGGAACAAACTCTGCACTGTGTTTTAGAGGCAGAAGTCTTTTAGGATAAAAAAGTGGATTTCCTGTCTCTCAGTGTGAAGAAAACTAAATGGATTCAGAATGTTGATAAATCCTCCATGCCTCAGATTCTGACATGCATACTTAATAATCACAGACTGATCCACCCGTATTCTCCAAGTCAGACTTTGTGTCTGGAGGATGAATGTCGAGCCTTGACTTGTCAAGGTGTTAACACTCCTCTGCATAACAAAACAGCCCATGTAGAGAGTAGATGGTGGTCATTTACAATGGATCAGCCATTATTGTGTTATGTGAGGAGGGACAAACTTATTTACAATGTGTAGAATTACACACGACTGTAATGCTACTCTTTAGTCCAGTAAACAAAACCATGATTACATTTTTGATTCAGCTGAAAATTGACTCAACATATAAAGTATAATCCAGAGTCATCAATTAAACTGCCCACGTAAGTATTTAAAGTTTTACCCTGTGCAGTGTGGGTGGACATCATTCTTCAGCAGCTGGAAATGGATGTCTTGCAAAATTACATTGTTAGATCTATGATTTGCGGGGTATTTTCCAAAAACTCACTGATAGAAAAACAGAGCATGGGAATAACTAATTGATGGGAAATGTCTGAGAAAGAAAAGACAAACTAGATAAAGGGCTAACTGGGGCTGACTAACTTAACTTCTTGGCCCTGTAAAGTTTCAACAGCTGCTTCTATATGACAGTGCTGGACCTGAATATATTGAAAATTTTTGCACTTTCTCTTTATAAGCCTGGAATCCAGTTATTTTTGAAAAAACACCCATTAATTTTCAATATGGTGTTAACTACAAGTTAACAGCTAAGTTTGTTCAAATGGGCGTGATACAAGTATTTTTGGTATCATGTCCATTTTGGTATTATGGCAAAGCTATTTTCTATAATCTGTTCTTCTTGTTTTTGATTAAATTAACAGAAAGCTATCAACTGTCTGGATAGTCAGCATAGAAATATGTTATATGATTTTGTCTTAGATATCTTAACAGCTGTTTTGTTCTTATTTAAAAAAAAAAAAAAACATAACAAATGTACTTTTTCCTTCCAGGATGAAGAAAACCAAGCAAGGCAACTAAAAAGCCCGCAAAGATCCTCCTGAACCATCACTGAGGATTTGGACCATCAATTTTACATATATGCAAAGTGTGATGAGATCATCTGGTATGTCATAAAGCACTTATCCTGGCTGCCAAGCTGCGGCAACCATTTGCATAGAATGAACCAACAACTCTTCACCTAGAACACTAATCCAGCAGCCATGCTCCTGTCTTCACTATCACCACTCTCACATCTTATAGAGGTAATAGGTGTTCTTAGTGTAAAGTGCAATTATATCTATGAGTGTATGTTTTTCTAACTACAATGTATATACTTTTCGTTGACGGACTTCAAAATTAAAGAGATCTTTGGAGATCTTTCTCGAGATCTTCTCGCCCCTAATCTGTCATTTAGGAATAAGGACCAATCTCAGGGTCAAATTTAAAGGGGAGAATTGTTGTGGAGACAACCCTCCTGCTGAGAGTTGTCTCCACATGAGTCGTCATCCTACTTGCAAGTAGTAGACTCCTGTGGTCTGCTGAGCCAAAACAAAATGTTTTGTTTTTTTTAAACATTGGATCTGTTTGTCCTGATCGTCTCTGATTTAAATTGTAGAAATTGATGAACAACTGGGGAATGGAAGAACCGCAGAGTTTGCCAACAAGTATTTCATGTTTCAAGTTAATGGGCACAGTGGAATTTCAGCGGTTGCCAGCTACCCCCTGACTGAATATAAGACGTATACAAGATCCTAGTAAAAGTGGCAATTACAATGTTTTTGTGATGGAAATTAGGATGCCGAAAGAGCTCGAGCATTTCCTCAGTCCTTCTGTGGCTGTGATTATGCGATCCTGTGTTATCCAACATGTCTAGAGGGAAGCTGAACATCTGGATCCCAAAAACGAATAATTGAGCAACCAATAAGTCCAAATTTACTGGAATCATGAAGCAGTGTCAATTGTAAAGCTTTGGATTCAAATAACCTATTAGTAGGAATGTCCATTTTGGAGAAGGGTTTAGAGCAATTTGCTGCCATTACCATATCAGCAGTTAAAAACTATGTTATATTGAGCGCCACAATTGAGAAAGATGTACCATTACTGACAATAAATAGATGTACATAGATGTGACTACTTACAATTGTCATGCAGATAGCAATGCACTTTATATCTGACGTATTCATGTTTTAATGACAAAATTAACTATTACTCACTAAGTCTGATCATTAAATTCTGTCTTTTGCCTTTATTTTTTATGTTTATCTTGCTTTTTCCATTCTGTTCTTTTTTGATCAAAGAATGTGTAGCTGCATTTAACTGTTAAAGAGCTATTCATCTATTCATTCAAATCTCCTTGTCCTATGTAAAATTTATATTATACAAATGTTCTATTTTTGTACTCTTTTATGCATTTATGTATTCAATGCAAACATTTAAATGAAGGAACTGTACTCTCACAATTGAGACATCCAGCCACCACTTTATTGTAAAACTTGTATGCAGTAGGTCAGTAAAAAAAGGAAATCTTTAAAATGTTATGATTACTCTGCTATATGTTACGAGTCCTTTCATCATAATTATAGACACTTATGCCCTCTGATGCACACAGTTCATTTAAGTGACTCAATGTAAAGCAGGCTTTTCCAGGTCCAGCTGGTGTAATCTCACCGTACTGGTGGGTCAGAGGGAAAGTTTGGTTCTTTGATGTGAGAACATGTGTTTAGTTTTACTCACAGGGGCAAATGAAAGGCAAGGACAATGATCCGGCCCGTTATTTAACTATTAACTCAACAAGCGGCCATTAGGAAAACATTAGAGCTAAAAGGGATGAACTTTTAACTTCCCTTCAAGGGCATTATGGTAGGCGGAGCACAGTAGTATATGTGATGAGAGTGGTCCGCTGATTGAAATGGCAGGGAGTGATAAAGGGGCCATGAGTGGCGGTCCACGGCCCATTTTGCTATGCTTACTGATCAGCTTTGATGTCCAGTTTAAGTGTGATAAAAGTAGAGTCAGCAGCACTCTTTTGGGAGATAGAGCCACTGATTTAGCTCTGGCGTCCCAGTTTGGAATGTAAATTCAATCACATGTATTCCCTGTTTGACCTGATTGTGTTTGACTTTGTTGAATATGGATATCACTGCAGGCATCTGCAGGTAGCAACAAGTATTTCCCTCTCCCATAATGTGAAGATTGAGCAGCTTTTCTTCTATGACATTTTATCAGTCATACAGAGGACAGGTATTCCAGTGTTAGGTATTTGTACTCAGATTAAACCATTTAAAAACATTTTGTTCACTGAAAATATTTCAATTAAACACTATATCACAAACAGCTTGCATGTCATTTGCCTTCTATCATCATCAGTATGTTACTACCTGCTAAATCATCTCTGACTGACCTGTGTAGGTTTGCATAGGAACATATACAAATATTAAATGTTCTCTAATGAAAAGCAGTTCATAATGCATTATGTTCTTGGGATCAGGGCCAAGACCCACCAGTTTAACTATGCAGACAGTGTGACTAGACCCATGAAGCCTGATGTTTAATAAAAGAGGATATAAAAAGTTTAACCTCATATTTTATGTGCACATTACATTTACTTGCAAATGGAAAATGAAAAATAAATGCAAGAAATGTTTAAAAGCTAGTAAAGCTAAGTCATTCATATACAATGTGCTGTGTCTATGAAATGAAACAGCTAATTTAAGCATATAGGGCTGTTTCTGTAACAGTCTCCATTGAACAAGTGCTTATGGGAAGTAAAGGAGACATGTTGAACCACTAATGCATCTGCAGATCAAGTTTACTGATGTGGAACAGAACAACATGATTAAATGAATTTCTGGAAGATATATACGACCTTCCTCAGTGCTGTGTTGCTAGTTCAGGTTAGCTGAGAACCAAGACTAAATAAACACCTCCGATCTGTTCATCCCAGCATGTTTCACAGATTCATTAGAAAATTAAATGAATGTAATCAGCTTTGATTTACCGGCACTTTGGATAAAATTCCAGAAAAGGGGTCTTTTTAAACCAAGAACTCAGTTTGAAAATTAATCAAAGTCTGTGTTGTAACGCTGGCTTTTATAATATTGTGTAATATTCTGAAAATATTATGAAAATACCTTTACCAGAAGACTGCTCAGAACCTTGGTATGAGCTGTACAGCTGGTACTATACTGGTTTGCTCAAAGGCCAAGGAATGTACAAGACAGGAGAAGACATGTGAAATTCATATTCAGCACTGCCCATAAAACTCTGTTGGGGTTTAGAGTTCAACCACGATGTCAGACAAAAAAGTGACACCTCGACAGATGAATAAAGATTTGTCATGTAAAATGACAGAGGAATAAGGGATGAGTGGAGTGAGTGTGCTCATTTAGCTTACAGTACATGTTCCCTCCATATTTAAGCGTAAGGGCTCCCAGATGTGCAACCAGTGAAATTCTACTTAGTGGTCATTCATCATGAAAAGCTTCAGCATCAAAATATAAAACTTTAGTGTGTGTGTATATGTATGTGTGTACATGTGTACGTGAGAGGGTAATGGGGGTGTAATCCCAGTGAACAATGTTCTCCCCGATCAGACCGGTTTTTGATAAGAACTACAAGGTGGTAAGTTAACCCAGGGTCATTTTTAATTCTTGTATGTGTGTGTATTTGTTTATCAGTGAGTATCTATACGTATGCATGTGTGATATCACATCCTATCTCTACTCCAAGACCTTTGACTTTGCTTCGGCTTTGTACCTACAGCCATTCTGGCAGCTGAGCACAGCAATTTAGGGCTCTTATAGCTATAGTATAATGTCAAGGGATCATGAAAATTGTGGGCGGAATGTATGAGGTGGTTAAAAAATAGACCCTTCCTCGTCACGAGATTTGACCATGGGAGAGAAAAGTGCCGCAGCACAACAAAAACCTCTCAGAGGGAAATGAAAACTATCGGGACAGTTGCCGAGCAGCTGTGATCTTAAAATTTTGAATTGGTGAACTGACAGGATGAGGATGTGACTGCACACAGATCCGGTGTTACCCAGCACTTTGTGGCCCACTGAAGGGGTCTGCATATATTTGCTTCTTCCCCACGAAAATGCTCTCTGCCTTGTGGATGAAACCAACTTCCTGCCTTAAAGTAACTGCTACATCCACATATGAGGAAAGACATATCTATGAAATGATATATGTGCGTTGTTCTTCTGTTTCTGTGTCAAAAGCCGAAAACATTTGATCTCCCAAAGGGAAACTTGACATTTTCTGTGTCAACCCCTGAACAATTAGCTCTAAGCACAGGGTCAGCTACTGCAGGGCAGACACTCAGCTGTCATGTGGGACTAATCTTTGTGTTTGAAGGGTTGTCTCTTCTCAAATTACTCGGTACCCAGGTTCACTCTTTAAAGACAGAGATGGAGGAGAAAATATAGATGAAGTTTCATAATTTCAGATTTGAGGTTAAAAACCTATAGTAACTTTAGCCTGAAAGATGCCAAAATAATGGCAAATGTGAAATAATAAATATTATTTATGTAATTAACGAACTGGGTGTATCATAATTATTCCTTATTGTTCTATTACCTGTCAGTCAACAAACCCTTATAACACTTCGGAAGGGAAAAATGTTTTCTTGAATACATCGATTCTCGTCAGACATGATCTTGAAAGGATGAACTTGAATACCAGATGTACTGTAGCGTGCATTACATAGTTACATGTTTTGCATACAGAGCTGTCTGCAATCTTTTTTTCCTTCACAGATAGAAGACTCATAAGTACCGATTCTCTCTCATTTATCATCAGCATAAAAAAATAAACCAACTTTACTCTGTGATTCCTACATGGACAGTTTCTATGATGATACTTTGGTATCTGAGGTTGACATTTGTGTGTCTGGGAAATGCATATCCACAGCTCCTGCTCCCTCTCAACCACAGCTCCCCTCTTGCTCCCACCTTATTTGCCCCCTAGTCCAAGACCGGGCCACTACCCTGGGGCTTCGGGTGCACCAAAGTCACACTCCACCAAGGGAAACATTAGCAGAGTCATAGCTGTTCTGGTATCAGATGACTCATGGTGCATTTCCACAAATGCACACTCATACTCTTAAAAGTCCAAAGAAATGATTTGTAAATTACTCGTTGATTGTGCAAGGGGGGGGGGCTACTGAGTGTTGTTAATTGCCTTAACACTGCCAGTGACCCACCAGAACATTAATCACAATTATGACAAAATTACTCAGCTGAATGTCCCCAAAGAGTTCGTTACTACAACGGATGTTGAAAGTGACCAAATACATGTGTAGTAACAGCAGCATGTGTGTGTCTGTTTTACAACGAATGGGAGGCTAATAGAGGGGCCCCTATGAGTGGTTAAAATAGCCCTCCTGCAGTCCCTCTACCTTTCATGTGCTAATATTGCAGAGGTTATGAGTCCCAATACCATCCATCTACACACAGATGTTTGAATATGAGGAAAATAGACATGCACATTAGCTGCACAGGACACGGGGCCTTCCCTCCGCACAATAACACCAGCTATTGACCACATTCCTTCAGTGTGATTCAGTTTTCAAGCCCAGGAGAAACACGGCCAACCCTGGATGTTAGGGTATGGCTGAGACACAAAGGAGTCAAACACTCAGGGGGCAGTAGGAGGCCTCGGTATGCGGGGCCCAGAGAAGCTGAACAAACCACCAACTCAAAACCTCACCCACATATCACACATTGTGTTGCCCTTCATCTCCATTCCTTTCAGGATTATCACCCACATCCTAATTGGTTGATCTGTCCATGGTGCCTCTATGAATGGCATATTTAACGTCTTCCCATATGCAGCTCTGAATGCCATGTGACACCCAAAGAGAAGGAAAAATGAAGACCGTGAGGGATGTGACTAATATAAGAACAAAGAAACAGCCAAGCCGTTATCTGGCGATGAAACTGATATACTGTACTTGCCTCATATCTAGTACCACAGACTGTTTTTTTTTCTTACCATAAGGTCAATCAATGTAGAGGCCTACCAAGGCCTCTATTGGGCTGAAGTGACTCAGTGCCTGATCGCGCTGTCTAGACGCTACAGACGAGAAGGTCAGATGTGTAATACCAATCACCGATATTGTTCAGCCTCAATCAGTAACATTATCTAGAAACAATGTGAAGAAACACACTACATCCAAATAGCATGTAGATGTAAGTGATTCGTCACAAATATTTGGCATTGGGACAGTTGTTCTTTGCAGAAATGAGTGAAATTATGAAGAAAGCTCAATCTGATGCCAAAAATTTATGACTCAGTGACAGATAAATATAAATTCAGTATGTCTAGATTGGTCTCTATTGGTTTTATTGTTTGTTTAGTTTTTTTTTTTTGGGGGGGGGGGGTAGATTTGCGATTTTTCACATCAAAACATGATTTACTTTACAGCTTCCTGGCTCTACAGAGGGTCCAGCACTCTGGTCTAGACCAGCCTAATAACCCTAGTAATCCTTTGTTTTTATCCCATAGCACCATAATTAGGTCAATATTTATTTGTGCAATACTTTTGTTTATGGCCAAATACCTGCAAAAATGGTTATGATTTCCATCAGACTCAGCTGTATTTCTTGTTTAGTGATACTTTTTACTTAGTAATTGTTCTGATCTAAATTTAATTTAATAATGATTCAACAATGATTATAATTATTCATCAATGTGAGAAAGGCAGCATTTTATAATGCATCACTGTTGTGATCACAGAACTAATCCAATCTTGAATATTGATCAAAAGAGGATAGAGGATACCATTTGTTGTGGGACAATCAGTCATGGGTCAGTCAGCTAGGCCTGAACATAATCATAACCAAATTATTAACAAAAGAAAAAGGGAATAGTATTTCTACTTTCATTCATATCTAGCACCTTGCCAGCCCTTATGCAGAGCTGAGCCAACACAAGCCCAGTCTGGCTGAAGGATCAGAGGTGCAACATTCAAACTAAACACGATCTCACATCCTCACATAGATCCCAGCTCCACCTCCTCTCTGGTGATTCACAAAATGTTTTTGAATGCCTTACACTCATTTTGCAGGGAAACCAATCACACCATGAAGACATGGTTGCAGAGAACTATTAAAGTATCATCCACCTTGCAGTCTGCACATTTGTTTCCATCCATCTGGCCAACTTAATGAAGCCTTCCTGGAATCCCATCCATTGTTATAGGAGAACATGACCTCTCAGACAAACCAGTTGTATGCAATTTACATACAACACATCAAAGAAATGAGAACAAAGACTTTCTATATCAATCTTTTATAGTCAAAGGAGAAGTGTCTAGCTACTGCCTGTTAATATCAGGAATTATTTTATGTAATAACATAATGTCCCTCACAAATTAAAGTTATTCCAATCACAGAGATAAACAAGTGGGGCATGTGTATTTCAGGGGTTGGTTGTTTGGCAAGTCCAGCTTGTACTGCTCATAAGATTTGTCTCCAAGCTGTGGTAAGAGCATGAGTGATTAACTTCAGTATTACAACACCTCTGTGCAAGTGGTGCAAGCTGGACACGACAGAAACAGATCTGGCATGGCTCTCGTCTTAAAGAGCAGGGTTTCTTTCCTTAGCCTCTTTATAGAAGTTCACAAATCAGGATGCAGTTTTTTCGTAGTTTCGTGTGGAATGACATTGAATGTGCTGTAAAACACTGCCTCCTCAAAAATAAATATTTCCATTTATTTTTTCATGAATAAAGTCTGTGTACATTGGCACAGAGACCAAATGAAACCATAAATAAAGTGAATTAAGAGAAAAGGAAAGAAAAATGAGCTAAAAATAATTCAGAAACCATTTAACAGCTGCAGCCAGAGCTTTGTTAGTAAGGTACAGACACATTGCACATCTAGATCTAGAAACTCTACTCTGGAAGATTAATATTCAATTAGGAGACCAATTATATCGATATAACCACCACTAAGTAAATACAGATAATAAAAATAGTTCTAGATAGTAGCTCTATATTTGAAAGAGCTATATTTTTTTGTCTGAAGATTGCTCTCTGGTTTGTGTTTTACCCTCTTTTACTCACACATGGTTTGTATTAGGTCAGTGCTCCTTAGAGCAAGTTTCATCAAGCTTGAAATATGCACAATTACAACAGCAACAATAAGTTTAACCAATTTAGGTTAGTTGATACAAGTTTGAACACACAAAGGATATAAAAAATTTTGGTTAAGAGTAAAAACAACAAAACCAAACCTTCTTTCTCGAGATAAAATGTTTGATAGCAACATTTCATTATTCAGAAGCTCAAATGGTCAGTTTATACCCTAAGGCAGTGGGTAAATCATGGAAAGAGGTGCAGATTTATCAGATGACGTAAAACCTGGGATTAAATAACCCTTTTGGCACCTTATTGTCACTACATTTATGCCGCTACCCCCCCAACACACACACACACACACATATATACACACACATACACACACCATAAACACCGACACGGTGCCCTCAAAAGCTGGCAAAGCGGCCAGTATGTTAATCCCCTACTCTCCAGGTGGAACTGAAGATGTCTCTCCACCTGCACCAGTAGGCTGATCTGTGAATCAAGTGTTGTGAGCCTTCAGTGCTCACTTAATTTGGACGCTCAGTAGCAAGATTAGGAGAGTGAAGCAAAAGCAGAGTTCTAGTCTTAGGACCTGAGATCTAGACACCTAAAGCTCCCCGGAGAAACATTTAATAATAGCCCAAGAACTTCTGACTTCACTGACAGCTCACATGACACTTTGCCGTTGGTTGTGATAGTCACTCAATAGAGGAACAGTTCCTTTTTTTGAGAAATGAGCTTATCAGCAGTCTTACTGAGTGTAAAGTAGATGAGAAGATCTATACCACCCACTTCTGTATAGTAAATATGTAGTTGTAGCCAGCAGTCAGTTAGTTTAGCTTAGCATAAAGACTGGAAACAAGGGGAAAGCGCTGGCCTGACTCTTACCAAAGGGAACAAAATCTGTCTGGCAGCACCTCTAGAGGTCACCGATCAACACAAATCCATTTAAAAGCCAAAGTGTAAAAATGACTATCCAGTATTTGACCTGTTTTCTGGGACCAGTTGCTATATCTAAATACAAAAACAAAACCAAATAAATCTCTTCCCCTAGAGATAAAGCTCCAAAGCTCTTTTGCCTTTTATTTGTCTGAGTTTCAAAATGAACACGTTAAATGGTCTGTATCTCTGTCACACTATCAACAAGCAGCCATATCCGTCTCAGAAACTCACTGCCAGCTTCTCAAGGCCACTTACACAATCATGTCTAGGATCAACGACCTCCTTTCCTGACATACACGCATACGTCCAAATGCGTGGTAACAGGACCCCTCCCACATTCAAAAGGGTCTGAATTTCACAATTGTGGGCAAATCTCCCTCTTCTTCTCTCTGAGCAGTAGCAGTTTCACTGAACCTTATGAAAAGCATTGATGTGACATCCATTTCTGTGCTCGCCTTTGATGGTTATACAATGCACGATTTCTCATTTCAGCCCCTGGCCACCTGCAGGGTTTTTATTGCTTTCTTCCAACCATCAAGAGTAAATTATAAAACGACTTTTATCAACATGTCAGGAATGAGATTTCAAACATAATAACACTGACACACAACTGAAATCTGTGGTTAATATTGTTACAGAACAAAGGCAGCACAACTTACAGAAAGGCTTTTTATATGTTTTGTTTTTTTTTTAATTACTGACAGATTCCATTGCATATCTTTGTCATCATCCTTATCCTCTGAGGTTAAAGGGCAGAGCTGTTCAGAGAAAAATGTGATTGCTGACAGAGTTGAACAGGGCAATTCATCAGACGTCACTTCAAAATCACTTCAAAAATATTTAATAGATACACAAGAAGATTTCATTTTTGGACAGAAACACCTCATTAGAAGATGTCATCATCAGTAATATAAACAGAGGGAAGAGAACTACGGTAACAATTTAAAGATGTAGGACAGACAGACATGAGGAGGAATGCAAGGGCAGGGCTTGTCCTTCCAGCAAAAATGACAGAATCAGACTGTGAAGTCGAGAAGGACTTTAAGATAAAAAAAAATTAAAGAAAAGGGGAATAAACCAAAGCAAAGTTGAGACTTGGCGTTACGGGGAGAGGAGGAATCCATCTTCATTTTGTTATGAAGTATATGAAAAATACTGCATAACTAAAGGTGTGTGTGTTTGTGTGTGTGTGTGTGTGTGTGTGTGTGTGTGTGTGTGTGTGTGTGTGAGGTGTATGTCTGTGTGTGTGTTTATTTGTGTGAGTGAGAGACAGATGAGTGGCTATATTGTGTGTAATTTCCTCTGAGGTGAAAGAGCATCTCACACCTTCTCAGGCCTGTTAATTTCTCTCCTGAGAAGGCAGCCATTATTGCCGTTCCTGCCAGTAATTACACTGCGATCCAGAAAATGTTTAAAGATACAGCAATGTAATCCTGGTTTTCCAGCCCCTCAAAAATGCTCCAAGTGCTACTTCTTACAAGCTCATTATTTCAGGGTCTCAGTATATATATTTGAATGCTTATGATGTGAACCCGAATCCAAATGTTTCTCTGCAAACAGTTGAAACAGTAAACAGACCAAATCTAAAACTGATTGGGTTATCTCATGAGGGGCATTTCCTGATTACTCCTGTATGGTGGACTTGCGCAAGATACTTGTTGCTCATGAATCAGTTTACTCCTGATGAAAATACACGTCAGTACACTCATGTGAAAACCAGTGTAATTTTTAGTCCAAATAAAACTGTGGATTTTTCCCAGCACTTTGTGCCCAGTAAAGCAAGACGTCTTCTGCTTAGTTCAGGGAAAGTAACCAGAGTTTTAGGCTGCATTTTTATTGAGTTTGTTGCTGATCCAGGCTTTATTGAATGGAGAAGAGTAAGAGTTCACAGCCATGATAGCTGTTCTATCATGGGGTAGAGGGAATAAAGGGATTACCCAAATGAATCCCTTCAAATACAGTTGAGCCATCTTTATGCAGAGACGTCTGTAATGTCTGTAAAAAATTTCAGGGCAACCCAAGACATTTGGAGACATTTCACCTAAAACCACAGAAACTAATATCATTGTGGCAGTAGAGGAATATTTGGAGGATCATCAAAGTCATTATTAGGATTCATCCTCAGGGGACCACAAATGTATCTGAACCAGATTTCATGGCAATCCTAAAAAAAAATAAAAGAATAAGAATGATAACATATTCCAGTCTACAACAAAGACTGACATTAATATCTCAGGAGCGATGCTGCAAGTATGGCTAAAAACTAGATACAGTCATCTCATTTCATTATTAAAGGGTAAATATTAGGTTACTGCCAAACAAAATGAACATCTATCCATAAGCAAAGAAAATGAGCACTGTAAATATTACTTAAGATGCTTTCGTCAGAGATCACTACTGCATGGAATTGATAAATGTTTATAGAAACATACAGGACTTAAAGGGCTCTGGCAATATTTTCCTGCATATTTCTAAAACTGAACTCCAACTGGTCTCTGTTTGGTCTTCTGCTCATGATATTTAGATTACAAAACATTTTTCTCTCTATCTCTGTTTTGGACAAGAAAAAAAACATAGATTCTATTTGACATGGCTAAATCAAAGCGTGTTTGTTAGAGAAAATACATTGTACTATGTATAAAAAAAAAAAAAACTAATGTGGATGAGAATTGTTGTGAATACAAATACAACCATTTTAGGAAATTCTGCAGCTTTGAACCAGGATGAATCTTTGGCTGTAAATACCAAGCACACATCCACCCATGCACACAGCCTTGGGTCAGCAGCTGGGATCTGGGAACACTTCACTGTTTGGTTTTGCAAAGAAACTTCTCAATGATACATTATCCTCTACTCTAACCTGCCTCCACAGGCAGCCAAGATTAGGGCACAATTGTGAAAAGGTAAGCATTTGATTTTAATGAAAAGAAGCAGTAAGCATGAAAAACGAAGCAGAGGTCAGACTTGGAAGGAAGGGCAAATAAAGAATTGCACAGCAGAGACTGACCTCCAAAGGATGGGATGGGAACCTGTTTAGCTTTCTCATGTTCTGGGAAAACATTTTTACCTCCACCAAGAAGGTTATGTTTTTGTTTCCCTTGTTACTTTGTCTGCCTGGATGGATTAGCAGCACATCTCATAAACCTACAAACAGAATTGAATATTATTTTGTTAACTGAACTGAATATTCAGTTGAAACCGAAAAAACCAAATAGCCAGGGCGATCCATGAAAAAATCACGTCAGCACGCCCAAAAAGATAAACTAACATTATCATAATAGTGCTGTAGATATGAATATAATGTAAGGGTCAGCTGTCTATCTTTTGTGTTTCTAGTAAATCCATCTGAAAAAGTGCTGCCAATCATCTAAGTCTTCATAGATGTTCACTAAAGGAATAGTACTGCATCGATGTTTTACCTGCAGATGTTTTACCTGCTAGTTTTAAGTTAAACCCAGACAGCGAGACTCAAACTAAATCAGAATCAGGTGCCGGAATTAACACTGACAGGTAACATAAACATATATATTACTGCTCTGGAAATTACATGTACAACTTCAAAGTGTAGCATGTTGTCACCTATAATGGCCACATTAAAAAGCCACATGTTCATATGGGTTGTATTGTGCTAACTTCTCATGTAGTCTATGATATTTGTAGTCATGACTGCAGGGGACACAGGAGCAGGACTCACTGTTGCCCCATAGGGATGAGCTCTCTGGGGAACCACAGTATCTGTTAGAACAGATATTGAGTTTGTTATTTTAGCTCAAGGAGGGAGAGATGATCTGTTTTCGGATGTAAGTGCGGGGGTGTTGGTGTGGGTGTTTATTTTTCTTTCTCCCTGACAGAGGCTCTTATCAGTCACCAAAGTTTAGGTCTGAAGGATTCACCAGCATCTCTCCGCCACTGATCATAATCCAATAAAACGTCACCTGCGGATGGTGGTTAGGTGGTTCAGCAAATACAAACTGTGATCACATTAAGACAAGCAAGCAAACACTCGTGAAGTGATAACTAGCCCACCACTGGCAGTTATTGGGCACTCTGCAGACCAGGGTTCTACCTATTAGTTTTGATGGTCAGTTTCTGAATTGTAAAAAATCTGGCAACATACATCATCTTCCTTCTAAAGGAGATCCCAAGAAATAACAATCATTTGATCCAAAAATTTTCCACTTAAACTAAATTAAATTCATCTGCTGTGTTGAAAACTTATACAGGCCTGTGGGCCACTGTACCAGTTCTGAGGAAAGGAAACTGGAAGGCATTGAAAATAACTTTCATTACAGGGTTTGGAGGCTCTTTTGAGACCATGTTGCTGCATGGTCTGGAACTCAGTCATACTGAAAGTGTCTCACCGCATCTGTTTTTTAAGACGGACGATTTCAGTTCAACAAATTGCAAAATCGATATATATTATGGGATATAGGACGATTAAAAAAAAAACCTTCAATAAAAGAATATATCAAAGGAAAATGTTGTATCACAAAACATTATTGCAACTCTAGTAGTATTGTGCCTGAGGGTGCTTGTTAAAAATGTACACAAACACACCACTTGGACCTTGAGGCTGATACAAACTGCCAGGCATTAGAGAGGATGTTTAGATGTTTAGTCTAAGGAACCACCAAACCCCTCAGGGAGAACTTGCAATGTAGGACCCTAAAACTCCGCTGACCTCTAACCTCTCAGAGGGGCTCTGAAAACATGGACGCTCGTGCATTTGAACCCAAAGATAGATATACAAATTTAAACGGAGAAGAAGAGATGAAGGAAAGTGAGAAGGAAAAGCAGCGGAAGCCTGAGGGAGAGGGCAGCGGAGGGGGAGAGAGGAAGAGCAGGACAGGAAGGCAGAGTGTGGCCCTCTGTAAGTGTTAAGGATAATAAAGAACAGCTTAAGAGGGTTTAGGGGCTGATGGTGGATAACAGCAGGACAAATGAAAGGTCCTTTCTAACAGCAGCACTCGACTGACCCCAGCTGAGTCAACAACACCGCCGCGGGAAATCTGAATACCTGGAGGGGAGAGGAGCAAGACGAGGCTGCGGTGTCTCCAAATGTGAAAATTCCTTCTCTTCATAGATAACAATGATACTTTTGGTATTTAATGAACTATTAAAAAGACTTACAGGTTGAGAAAGAGGTACTAATAGAAAGAAACTGTTTCATATATTACCCTTACGTATCTGCTGTTAGTATACATAAACGTCAGTGTTGATATAACGGTCGGTGATGCTACAGGATATTTTAAATTGAGAAATTTTTTTGGAATTGTTTAAGCCCATATTTCAGACCACTGAAAATTTCCAAATGGTGCTGATGTTTTCCATAAAGATAGTTTCATAATGTAAAAGGTTAGTTGACACAAATCACCCAAAACAAGAACAGTAACATAATGTCAAAGTTTGGATAATCCTCAGGTGTCAGTATTATGAATAGTTTGACAGTTTTGGAAGTACGCTTATTAGTGTCCTGGCAGAGAGTTAGATGAGAAGATCAACACACCTTTTATATTTATTTGTTTAATATAAGGAGTCTTATAACCTTGATATTAGGGTAAAAGCCAATGCCAGTTAGCTTAGTTTAGCTCACTACAAAGACTGGGAACAGGAGATTTTTCTGTAAAAAAAACAACCCCATAATTTGTGTGTGAAAGCAGCGTATTACGACCCATGGTTCGGTTTACTCATGGGTGAACTCTGGCTGTAGTAATTACAACAGGAGCAAAGGATGAAGTCAGTTGATGTAGTATAGAGAGACAAAACCCAGGACTCTCACACAGGACAGTGCTGATCGTTTCCCATGTGAAACCAGTAGTAGCTGGATGATTTATCCATGACTGTTCCACAGCCTTACATACATGTGTGTTATTATAACCATGACATCGAAGGTCCTTTAACCTCAAGGAAGCATCTATTCTAACCCAAACTATGATCTTTTCCTAAACCTAAACAAGTAGTTTTTCTTTTGCCTAAAACTAAACATAACATTACTGGTCCACAACCTTAACTCTATCGCTAGTGCATTCCTATGGGTTGTATCAAGAGGTTGGTACAAAAGACTTACATGGTTGTTTAGGTTGGAAGTCTTGATTCCTTATATCTTGGTTGTTCATCTGTTTAAAAACAACAGTTCTCTGTTTTACAGGGGGTCATGTACACTTTGTTTTTTTATGGATTACACATAACGTTAGCTTTAGAGGTGCTGGTAGGTGGATTTGGAACCACTGGACACAGCCAGGCTAACTGTTTCCCCATTGTTTCCAGTCTTCTGTTTAGCTCAGCAAACGGGCTGCTGTGGAACTTGTACTTTACAGACAGATGTGAGAGATATTTCGCTTGTCATCTATTATATCTATCATCTGTTGCCTATTAGAATCGTTTTCTACTTTCTAAACTCAATCATTCAATCAAACTACTTTTTACCGAAGAAATAGCCAAATATCGAGTTTATTTGAACGGTCACTGAATCAGTATCAGTACTTCATAGTTTTGGAGTGTTTTTTTTTTTTTTGTTTTGGTTTGGGTTTTTTTTCCGGGCATCAAGCTGTCAGAGTGGTAATATTTCCTTTGAGGGAGGGAGGCGATCAACAAACAATTACTGACAACTGGTCAACATCTTGAACACTGTGGGTCAGTTCTTTGAAGCAATGAGAACATGACTATGATGACATTCATAGAAAAGTACTTCTATTTTCTGTTATTAACTGACAGAATGAGAGTCACAGGATGAGAAAGATTTATTAGATCGCACTGAACAACTCTGGACAAGCAAACAAAGTTAAAGAAACATCTGTGTTTCATTTCTCTGGAAGCCAAAAAGTTGTCGGTTTTTACCGAAATATTTTGCATCCGAACAGCAGATGCATGTAGTGTAAAATCAGTTGCTTTTTACTGGTAACTGTCAAATGAGCAGGTGAGACCTCACACAGTTATGTTGATGTAGTGCAGCTGTCCATAAAACAGTTGAAGACATAATAATAAATAGATTTTATTTTTTGTGCTTTTGTTCAAAGCTTTGTCACTTTCCTGAAAAACAGCAACAATAGAGGTATGAATGTGCTTGAATCATTTCTCATGTTTAAACACTTTTGCATTGTGCCATCCTCTCTGAATATCTTCCAGAATTACATTTTTCTATAGAGCAAACGAGGTTTCCTACACAACTTTCTCCCATAGTGGTTCATTTTGGTTGGTAGGACCTCTAACTCTTGCTGAGGGAGCACAGAAGGATATAATATGTTGAAAGGAGCCTAGAATTATATTATGATTTTAATTTCTAGGCTGGCACAATCATTATCCATATTTCATGAATCATTCAAATAAAAGGATATGTATAAATAATTGAAAAGTACCTACAAATAACATATTGTTATAAGGGCAGTGTACTAAAATTTAGATTAAATCGCAAACATAATTTTTTTCACCATCAAGTTGTTAAATTAAATTGTGATTTGTATCAAATTATGCTCTTTAAGAATGGAATAATTACAGCCAAAGGCCTTATTTTAGAATTAATTTGTATTCAAGTTCTAAAACTACACTCTCACTTTAAACTTGACAGGCATGTTCCTCTCTGTTTCCTTTTGGGGAAGTCTCTGCACTCTCCTTTTCAACCACCTGATCGTGCTCTAATGCCAAGGGAACGATTAGATGACGTTAGACCATTTATTTGCGATGAAATATGCTGATCTTGCTGAATGAAATGCCCGGAACATTTCCTTTTCTCAATGTCACTCTTCCCGCATTTCTATTTCAATCCACATTAACACTTTAACCACAGAAACTACCATTTACATTTTAAGTCCATCCCGGGGCGTCCATGTACACGTGTCTGCCATGACAGAAATATGAAAGTAAATGTATAGTAATGACAAAAGATGTGTTAACTTACATATCAAAAAGGCATGCAAACCTCTCCAAATATATAAAACCAATTTTTAGTCCAGCACAGGGCCAGGTGATTGATTGCCTGTCTAAAGCAGGTACCTGTTTTAGCTGATATTGTACAAATTCTCTCCAAACAAATATCCAATTAAGGAAATTACCGAAAAACCAGTTAACACACAGTGAATGTGGGGATGTCGGGGTCAAAGGGTGGTTGCCAGCTTTTCTCCAGTCCTCATTTCTTTTTATATCTTAAAGACATAATGTGGACAGAGACATTACAATAAATATAAATAAATAAGAAGACCTATTCTTAAATGCTGCAGAGATGTGGCCGGTTTCTTCCAAGAATCACTTTGTTTACGCGGTGTGAAGAAGTTGTGTGTTCTTCTTTGCTCCCAGTTTTCTTGTTTTTCCTTCACACTGTGTATTTCTGTTCTCGGCTAGGAATTCCCCCGCATGTCCGCTGTGAACGGACCCCAGGTCATCCCGAACATGTGGCAAGATAACAAGACCCATTAACCGGGATCCTGGCTCCCCTCAGGATATTACAGAGAAAGGCAAAACTCATTCTGGGCAATAAAAAAAGTGCTTTGACACAAGAAACACAATAGGCTGTGCTGAATAGTGACAATAAAATGGCATGATCTTAAGCACTTACTACTAAACTTAGATCTGCAGGCGAATAGGGAAAGTGCACTGGAGTCAAGGGGGCTAACATGATAAAGTTCAATGCTCGCAAAACTGAGATTAAAGATCACACAAGGAGTTGACAAAACAACAACAAAAAAATTATTTATGTCCTCAACAGAGGACAAATAATAATGATTCTTTACACAACATGAAAGAACAGAGCTAGGATTCTTCTTATGATGAATGATGAAGCAGCTTTCCCTCTGTGATAGTGCAGAGTAATCAAATACACTTGTTTACTTTTTTTTGGTGAGATGAACGAGAAGATTGATACCACTCTAATGTTTGCGCAATACTCATGAAGCTGAAGCCATTAGCAAGGTTTTAGTGCACTTGGCTGTTATCCACCAGGAAAAAGTAACACATAGCTTCCTATAAAACAACAAATTGTCAGTTTTACATTTCTGTTGGTGGATTAAAATTGTAAAATATCGGATATTAAGTTTTGGGGGCGTTCAAAAGTGTTTTTGAATTTTAGACAGAGCCAGGCTAGGTGTTCCACATGTGTCCAGGTTTTATGCACCCCCCCCTTTTTAATCTTTTTATCTAACTCTTGACAGGAATATAAATAAACCAAAATGTCAAACTACCAATCTCAAAGTATGTAAATGTAATTAGGGATGAAGACAACTGTAAATTACAGCTCTTACAGCTCACTGATACATCTGACAACCGTCTAGTTGCGTTACTCTCTGTTAAAACCTAATAGTTTACTAGTCGTGTTCAGTACATGTAGAAACAAAACTTTAATATCAGTTCTTCAAACTGAAACACAGAAACAATCATGATGCGATCTCTCTGTCACTAGTAGCTGGTCTCTGAGCTCTGAAACTAATAAAAACTGTTTGTACAGGCTGTTTTGTGCTGAAACGAATGCAACAGCTAGAACCAACGACCAACTGGACCTATAACTGAACTAAAGACAGTCGATGTCAGCAGCAAACGTTTAAGTTGTATGGAGGGTGATGTGCTCTCTTACTGATGTACATGCTGAAGGGAATTGGAACAGTGATATGATTGCTTAGCCTAGAAAAAAAAGTCAGTGACAGAACTACATAGTCTGAACTGAACTTAACTGACTCAGTTCAGCAAAGTGATTTACAACCTCTACCTTTACTGCTCACATTTATTCTGGGGTGGGTCTGCTGCCCACTTCATCAATTAAAAAATCACGGATACAGGAGGCCAACAGAGCTGTGAGGAGTGAGGAAAGCCAGGAAGGAAGGACATTTTGTAGGTAAGGAGAGGAAGGGGACATGAATTTTCCATGGTTGGTATTAAAGTTCGAACTGGCAGTACAAAGGATGTAGTGGAGGAAAAGGGATGAACACAGACACAATAAAATGAAGAAATACAGGGATTTTTTAAATATTTTATATTATTTATTATTTATTATATTATTTTATTTTATTTTATATTTGTTCATTCCCTTTTTCTTTTCCTGGTCTGAATTCTTCCCTTTTGACCTCTAGAACACAAAACTTTTTTTTTTCCTCACCGATATGACTCCTTCACTGATTCTTTGGCCGGGAGCTGATATCAGATTAGGTTGCATGGCAGCTAATATACCCTTGGCTCTCAGACATGGCATTTTTATCTATTCCAGAGTTTACTTTTGACTTTCCCAGCAATACTCCTCATTTATCTGGACGTGTTTTTGCTGTATATACATAAATCTGCTGTGGTAGAATCGGGTGCACACCTGGCTAGAGCTGTGCAGTTGTCTCAAACTCTACGATAAAGAGTCACATGATAGTGACAACTTTAGTTTCTCGCATTCTTCACATAATGTACTTTGTGTTTATTCCAGGTAATTCAATGTACTTTTTATCCATTGATGGGGCACATAAAACATTTTTAATAAGAGCTTGATGTACCATAGATTTGCCAAGTCTCTGTTGAAAGTCGAGAAATCAGAACATACTGGTAGAGAAAGGACTTTACAAGAAAGTGACAGAGAATATTCAATATCAACCCAAATAAGCCACAACTGAGCTGAGTTTTGATTTATTTCTATGAAAAGGATTAAATAAAGCCCTTAATATATTCCTCTATTGCACTGTGTTGTTTCACAAGATCACTCATTGCCTCCCGTGATATTTTTGTGCAGCTGGAAATACTTCAGAGTCTGCGATAAAATTTGTGTCTCGGAAGACGTCAGTGTGTTTGCTTTGGTCCACTAAAGACATCAAATATTCTTTTTCATGTATTTTGTTTCCCTGGTCAATTTTTCTCATCAGATAGTGGATTAAAAAGCAGGTTAACCACGAGTAATTACACATATGTGTGAGAGGTTTGATTAAACATAGAAGTAGTTGAAGTGTATTTTTATAAACTTTGGTCACATCTCTGTCTACACCTGCAGCAAACCACAACAAATGGCAGCATGCCCCGAGTGTGAGGAGTGATGCAGTTTCTCTCCTTCTGAGACGACTGGGGGCAGCCTTTTAGACTCTCCTTTTATCATCCTAGAAGTGCAGCCACTGCTACACATCCTGCTGCTCTGGTTGCTCCTGGCTGCCTGGCATTGGCCGTGCCTCTAATCATGCTGAGTGTGGACAGGGGCCAAGTTGCTGACGATAAATGGTAAATATGGCAGAGGGGCAGGAGCAGAGGAGAGAGCGGTTAACAAAGCTTTACGCTAATTTATGACTCCCAGAGCAGATGGAGGCCAGGTCCCAGCTCTTTGGTCAAGAGGGGCACCCTGCCTGGGCTCAACACCCTATGATCTTACCCTGGAGTAAATCAACTACTCAAAACCCTGACAAACCGAAAGCTGCCCGGGCAACCTATCGTCCCCGCTCTAAACTCTGTAGGCCTGGGGTAAATCATCTGTGTGTCAGAGACAGGGAGAGGTGCATGGAGGGAGTAATGGACAAAGGACCCCCTTGAGGCCAAGGTCCTTAGAAACATTGCCTCTTATCAGTGCATGGTTGTAGTTGAGCTTTCTTGGGCAGACACACTGGCAGACACACTGGCAGACACAGAAACATAATGCACGCCTACAGACTGACTTACAACTGGACAATATAATTAAAATACCAGTTTCTATTAGATTGAAAAGATCTTGACATCTCACATTCTTTATGTCTAATAAGCATCTGTCAGTCTGTCTTTTTTATCAATTGGCCTATGCATAAAAAAACGATTTTTTCTATTCACTGTTTTAAAGTGAAAAAACCATGGGATTGGTTGTTTATTCCCGGGCTCCACTTGTTCACATGTAAAATTGTACTTGAGCAGCACCTCAAGATGCATTTGCCAAATGGTGGAACTGTAATATAATCTGTTTTTCTAGTTTTTGCAAAACCTTACTTGTTTAATATTTAATCACTCTGGGCATATGGAACACTTTCAAAATGATGAAGGAACTGATACATACCTGATATTCATTGTTGTACAGCTAAAAAACAAGGCCATGCCACATTTCTGGCTCCCAGAAATTTTGAGAATGCTTTCACCTAACAAGAAAAGTGAACTAAACTTTGAATTGAACCGCATGAAAGTTCCCTAATTTTAATACAAGACATATTCTTTTGCAGTGGGTTCCTTAAAATATAATAGCAAATTCACGTGAAAACAAACATTTCTGTTGCTGTAACTGATTTATATACCATGTGTAACTGTATGTCATTGGGAGACTTTTTAACTTTTTTTTTTTTTTTTGCCATCTTTGCTTGACACCATGACTTAGGGCTCCAGGGAATCTACTGCACATAAAGCAAGTCTAGAGCTGGCAAAAAGCGTTGAGTTGCTTCCTGTTCCCAGAAGATCCAGACAATGTCTTAATATGCTGACAGGAAGGGAGAGCTTTGGAGCTGGAGCTTGACATAACCTTTGTCCCTTAGCCTTGTCCCACTCATTGATTCTCTTGGCCTTGACCTTCTTGTCCCAAGTTTGATTCAGTGTTGGTAAAAAAAATAATTCATAATCTTTTTTTTTTTTTTCCTTTCTCCTGAAGCAGGCTTAGACACATCAGATATTAAATAACAAGTTTGTCCCCCAGCATTATCATTTATCACCTAATGCACCTAAGTATGATTACCTCAGCAATGTACCACTCAATTTAGCACATCATCACCACTGATCCCTGTTTTGCGCTCTAAAACTTGAGTTTAGTGCAGATTTTTTTTATGCCCCTGAAGCTAATTGCCCAGTGGTCAAGGTCCCTGGTGTGCAGTGGTCTCCCTGTTAAAGTTCTGTGTGTTCAGCACACATTTCCGACGATAGTGCACATGTTTCTGATTAGACGGAGAAAACAAATACACAACAAACAATAGAGTCCTTCAAATGTTCTCTATGGATGCATCCCATGTGTGCAAAATAGAATCAAACTTATCTACCACCACGGGGTAACACCACAGGGAAATGTGAAGAATCTGACTCTGACTGCCAGTGTTGAAAGGCATGGAAAATCACAACTCATAGCCACATAAATCAGAGAAAATTTAGCACCATTGCAACTGACATTTGGTAACATTTTAGTTTTCACAGTGAATGAGTGAATACTATGGGCCCAAACTTGGGTGAGGGAATTTGTCAGAATTAATTTACCTAAGTCTTGATTCTTGTGTGGTTCAAGAAAGACCCCTGTCCAAACTCCTACAATTTATTAAAAAAAAAAATAAAGATATCACATACAGTGTAATGAGAGAAAGAGGCCTGGTGAGAATCAGGATGAGAGGTGGAGAGGGGGAAGGGTGGTTATTCACTTCACTATGTTTACAGACGAATGTTAGAGGGGAGCACAACTTAGAACACAGCCATAAATCACTTTGAATGTATTGCACATACACAAACACAGTCACACATTCAGATTCGGGGAATTGTTTTTGGGTCTATTTTTTATCCTGAGCATAAGGAGATTTAAACCTCAAACTGTAACTTATTGAACATAAAAGTTGAAAAAAGCTGGTTTCTCTCCTGGCTGCAGGGAGCTAGAACTAAAGATAGTCATAACACTATTTTAAACCATTGGGAGATGAAATAAAACTTCTTAGACTGAAAGTTTTCGTGTTGTGGGAAGTTTACATTTAATTAGATGTCAATTCATCTTCTCAGCCATGGAACCTCCCTATCTGCTCACTGTCCTCAAGACTTCACAGATGAACTGCTGTTTTTTTAGGGGGCACCTATCCAAAGAGCATCTATCATCTGCTTGGCAACTGGGCATGTATGTTATAACAATTTGTCAACCAAAAGTAACCAATCTGGCCATTTCTACATCTGATGTATGTGTTCTCTCTTCTTATGTCGGCTTGTGTTTCAGGCCATACTCTGTCTCAGGGCACTGCTGCCACTGTGTATCAACAAAACAGTCCTGATCACATTGTTGTGGTCCAAAGCTATCACTGGCCAAGCCACATCTAAGAAAAGACTACATCTATCATTGGAGAGCAATGCTCTCCTTAAGTTAGCTCTCACACACTGAAACACAAACACACACACACACACATTGAAACACGCACTTCCACAAAGAGTAAACTGAGTCCACATTGTGGTTTTGGCAGTTATATATGACGTGTCACTGTACCACACAGACATTGTCCCCGATTCCTTCTGGTGTGGTTTGTTCCAGCTCTGTTTGAGGTCTGCTAAGTACACAGTTCTGCGTGAACGCCCAGTAACGTGTCGACACCACCTGACCTGGAAGAGGTAGACATATGTAAAAAAAAACAAAAAACGTGTTCATCCCTGACCTGAACCAGTTTGCATGCAGGGTTTTTTTTTCTCTGCACTCTAGGTATCACTTTAAAAGATTTTATAGGTAGAGAAAGATTAAAAACCATTTCCATGAGCTCAACACTTTGGACAGTTCTCCTACAAAACTAATTTTCTTCAGGATCATCAAGACCACAGTAGTGTGCAATTGCTGTGGTTATTACGTCCACACAAACTTTCATAATCACACACCTGCTGCTTAGTGAAATCACAAGCAGATGCATCAGACATCTAATGTAACATGGCACTGGTCTGATGCATCCGCATGAGGACCCAGCACACCCCTATAATTACAGACACACACAGACATACACAAACTGGGATGTGGGAACACATGGGAGACATTAGCACTGCCAATATGGCTGTGCGTGTAAAGTACAATATGGCTTCCCTATACATTAATATAGACATAATGATGCTTTACTCTTGTTGATTTATTAACCAGTTTGTGGCTTAAGAAAACATCTTGGTTCTCATCTTATCCCAATTAGACCCTGAGGCGTTCACTTAACCCAATGATAAAACAACAGGTGTTCCATTTAACTGTGCAACATTGTAGACCTCGTCTATGCAAATGCAATGATTTAACAGTGTGTGTTTTAGTGTGTGTTTTAGTGTGTGTGTGTGTGTGTGTGTGTGTGTGTGTGTGTGTGTGTGTCTGTGTCTACTGTGACATATGTAAGTGGGAAATACAGTATCTCTCTCTGTAACCCTCTAACCTACAAGCTTGCATATGATTGTATATCCACACTTATTTCAATTTGAAATAGAGACAAAGTAATTGTATGAATGTTCTACAGTAATATGAGGATATAATTGTAGATGTGTAGTCAATGAAATGTTGAAATAGTACATCAGATTTTACCAGGGCCCAAGGTGACATCTTCAAACTGCTTTTTGTACAAAATCCCACAGATATTTCAATCAGTCATATAAACTGAAAAAAACCCTGTGAAATTTCAAGTTTGTTAAGCTGAGTTCAGGGAATGATTTACTTGAAAATTGACTGAACAAATACTCAGTCATCATAATAATTTTTGACTGCTTTTCTCTGCATTAAATAATCAATTATTTGACTGGTTGTTTCAGGTCTGTTTTACTTTCAACAAATTCATGCATTTACACATTAGTTTTCCATGTAACTATATAATTGTAAAAACTAATTTTTCAATTATGTGTATGCCTTCTTTGAAAAGAAAACCTGGCCTCTATAACAACTTTTTTTAAATTCACTTGAAAATTTGAGTTTGAGGGGGGGAATAAAAAGCCTTTTAGCAGTGGATTCTTTATGTGGTTTATGCCACAAAAAAACCAAAAAGGCCAGTATGACTGAAAAGAATCAAATTTTATATCAAAATTTTGAGGAAGAAAAGGACCACATTTCACTTTCTTTTACTGGGGCACATACCACAAAAGAGGAGCATTGGTAGTAAAAAGAAAAAAAACTTCATTAGAATGCATGAGTGCAGCAATAGGGTACAAATGATATTCAACAAGACAGTACACAAGGTCAGACTAAAGAATGTCTAATTGGAATCTGTTGGAGAAGACCCAGTTTACCATGATCCTTCTTAATAACAAGACAGGTCATGTTTTAAGCTACATGATATGATAAATGACTGATTCGTCTGAGGCAAAAAAAACATCCCTGTAGTATCTGTGAAGTATACTCCACTCTCACAAATTTCATCCTACCACAGAGCCCCAGCAAGCAGAACAGTGTGCAAGCGATAACAGATGCAATAAAAGTCATACTCCATCACCATACAGGGAGGATAAAGTATGAAGAATGCATCACTTGTGGAAGTGTGTTGCTGTGTTACCCGACTTACACCTTTATGCACATAAACACACAGCATTTTGTGGAAGCATAACTCTAAATAAAGACCCTAAAAAAACAAACCCACCATGCTTTGCACATTGAAACTTAAACCCAAACTGTCCTCTCTTTAAATCATGCTCCACTACTATCGGGATGCGAAGCAGCACAGAGCAGCAGTGTTAACATCACGCTGCCGCACCCGCTGGGATTTACACTCAACCCTCCCACACCCTATAAATCCACAAACTCCTTACATACAAAGAAGGCAGGATTCATCACATACGCCTGTTCTCACACATGAATGCATGCACACACATAAAGCCAAGATGGAAAGCTTTGCCACCCACTAAATCCTGTAAGCTCGGTGTGTGTGTATCAACTAACTTTATCAAAATTACGATGTGCAGAAAACACGGCAACATACATACATGCATGCATATTATCTCCTCCTCCTCCTCTTTTGTGATTAGAGTTGTCAAAATACCGCTTAAATACACAAAAGATGGGAGAGTGAAGAAAGGCAAGATGTTTACATTCCTCTCCGCGATTCAACCTTACAGTCATAACACTGTGTGAATGTATCAGTTTATTTTCTAAAATATATGATTCGTCAGCAGCTCGGTAGTTTTATTTGACTTTTTCTGACTCGTATCTGTGGACCTTCATGAAAACCACCAAAAAAAAAAAAAATCATTGTGTCTGTTGGCTACCTGATCATAGCTCTACATACTGCAGGTCTTCTACTGACTACAAGGTCTTTTTCTTGCCGAGACCCGCTCCTTTTGGTTCATTACTTTTTAAATTAAAATCCCCTCCAGTGTCTCTCAAGAGGTTCCATCGAGGGTGACCCACATTTACTAGTAAAAGCAAATAAAATTGACCGATGTCTCCATCTTCCTTCACTTTCTGAGCCAATATTAACAGCAGCGTCTCTCCCCATATAGATGCGTCTGTTTACACATAAGACACTGTTTGGAAAGATTGCTGGCCTTTGCTCGGTGCAAGGCGGAGAGGCTATTTTAATTAATTCTGCCATTTATTTTTGCAAGACGCTGGAAATAAACTTCCTCCCAGATGCAAGTATTTGGCACAGCTAACATCTGTGACATCCATGAAGCACTAAAGAAGCACTGGTTGTTTTTTTTTTCTTTCCGCGCAGTAGTTTTGACGTTTGGAGTGGTTTATTATGGAAGGTCTTGCTTGGACTGCAACCTCCCTGCAACTTTTCTTGCTCTTTATTATAAATGCATCCGAGTGGTTCTCTGAAACGCAAAGACACCGGGGTTGCATGTCAAAATCTTGCTGCCTCCCCCAGACCGGGGTCGGAGAGCCCGTCCACCGGCTCCGTCTCCGCCGAGATAAGCGGTTTCGTTGCGCCATCTGGAGGCTCGGCACCGCCCGCGGACCCGAGGCGCCAGGGGGCGCTGCCGAGCCGTCGTCCGCCGGGGAGCGGACCGCCTCCTCCGGCACCGGAAGCCCGGAGCCTGCCAGGCGATGTGACATAAACCGAGCTAGCGATGTTGTGTAACTGCACGTTTTGTAAGTAATCTCTTCCGTTGTCGCTTCGACTCTCGGTTTAATGACCCCTTCACACACACACCTCACCCGTCTCTCCCCCAGACAGGCGCCGACAACGCGGTCACCGGCCGCCGCAGGGATCTTTCCTCGTTACGCGTCTGATGGAGGCCGCCGGTCGCCAAAGATCAACAGCTGATGATGCTCGGCTCCCTGTTAGCTTAGCGCGGTAGCCTAGCCACGTAAACAATGGAGCCCCGTGAAAGAGACTGATGTTTCTATATGCGGATTTTGTAAATATTTTAACTATCTGTCTGACCGCTTCTCGTAGGACATTGTTGGCTGGCATCAGATATTTATTCCCCTCGTCTCTACGTTTACTCGTTCACAGGATTATTAGCTCTAATGCAGTTACCCTTCGCCTAAAAGAAGATCTAACAGTTTAACCTTTAGTACCGACGTTAACGTTAACTAACCTATCCAATTTGCAACCCTCCTTGGTTTGCAAGACCAAGTCAACTCGGTTAATATTCACACATATCTTTTATGAAAGTCCTGCAAAGGGCTTAGAGGAGACAGTGCTCCAAGGGACCACGGTGTCTGTTTACATCTGGATGACCCACTGACTGCTGATCTTTGCAGCCGCTCCAGTATGCCCGTAGAGGTTTCAGAGGACCAGGTGCCCTCCTCCCTTTCCAGCCCGGCCAGTGCTGCGCTCACCCCGGGAGGGTCAGAGGAGGATGGAGCTACAGGGGGCTCAGTGGTCTGCTCTTTCCCTGCAAACAGTCAGGGCTCTGAGGCCACTGCAGTGTACCCTGCCAACACTGGACGTGGGGAGAGCAATAGTGGTGAGCTACGCAACACTTGGCACAGATGACAGCAAAGAAAGAGAGTTAAAAGCGACACACTCAAGGAGTTACCATGATATTGACCGAGTCACCTAACCTGTTCTCATCTATGGTGCACGCAGCTGGCAAGAGGTCTGGGGCCTCGTTGCAGATCAACCGACAGCGTATCCAAGCAGTATCTGCAAGTTCTGGAGCAGATGAACTCCAGGGCCTTGGTGTGGCCGTGTATGATCAGGACGTCCTAGAGCAAGGTGTCCTGCGGCAAGTTGACGAGGCAATCCAGGAGGCCAGTCAGGCTGCTGCTAAGGCTGAGGCTGAGAAGGAGTATGAGTCTGTGCTTGATGATGTCAGGTGAAGCACATTAATTGCAATAATAACTGGGATACAGTTTTGTCCGTGACCTTTAAATGAAAGATCATACCAGTTGTAGCTCATCAGATTTTTAAATATATATAAAAGTTTCCTCTTTGATGACTTAAAAGCCATCACTAAGTAAGCTCAGAAAAAAAGGATAAATTTACAGCAAGTGCCTTCAGTTTCCCTACTGTCTTCATAGAAACTTGTTTTTGATTTCAGTACAACGAACGTTAAAAGGGCTTAATAAATAAATCTAACCTTGTTTTTTTTTTTCTAACGCTGTGTGTTTCAGGTCCGTTACTGTATCTCTGAAACATATCAACAAGATTATTGAGCAGCTGTCTCCATATGCTGCTTCCAGCAAAGATATCAGTCGTAAGATTGAATCTGTCAAACGACAGAAAGAAAATAAGGTAAAATACTACATATGACAAACAAGTACAATTTTACAATTACTATAATTAATTATTATTATAATTTCATTTAATAATAAATAATAATAATAATTTGGTCATAATGTTACATAAACATAACATTAATAGTGACTGTGATGATGATTACAAAAATGATGATGAGGATGAGGACACCTTTTATTTCAGGAGAAACAGCTGAAGAAAGTCAGAGCCAAACAGAAACGACTTCAGGCCATCCTGGGAGGAGAGGATGCCCAGAGGGTTGAAGCAGAGCTTTTGGCAGAGGATGATGGAGGAGAAGGTAGGTGTTTGTTTGTTTGTCTTTTACTTGTGTTTTCTTTTAGTGAATTGACAAAATCAACGAAAGAAAGTTGTACTACCCAATCATTACCACTGGGGTAATCAACACTGAGTCGTATTAGGCAAATAAAGTGGCGATGCCCTACTTTCTGTAGATACTGTGAAACCACGGTCATGTTCAGCAATGCCTAACATGTAGAAAAGCAAAGCAGAGTTTGAAGCAATAAAGACCATTAATACCAGTTATGGTGGCCAAGAAGTCTATTCTGTGGCATTCCTTGTTTAAGGAATTGAAAGAGAAGAGTGTAAGCAAAGGCTTACATATGTATTGGGTGGTTAAAGATATACACTCCAAGGTGCAGTGATGGCTCTTTGAAATATCAAAGTGTCTACATAGGTTACATCTGTCACTTCTCCCAAGGTAAATACCAAAGGTTGTTGAAAGATGTGGACGCTGTCCTTGTGACAGCTGTGATATTAGTTTTGATATATTTTTTTTTACTAGATTATATGCTACCCCACAGCACTGTTTACCTTTGAGACCTGTTTGCTCCTGTTTGACAGCTGTGTCAGAAGTGAAAACCGATGCATCCATTGTGAAATTCCAACAGACCAAACCCATCCAAACAACTGTCAATAGACATTTTATAAATTTTCTCTAAAACGACACAGAACTGCATTCATTTGCAGCTATAATAACAATTTAATACTAACCATTTGACCATATGATGTCTCATACATAGCTAGATCTCTTTGACATATGCATTATGCTGTGTTTTGGCAGAGCTGAAAGAGTCAAATAGAAGCCACCTGGACATCACTGAGGGCTGTGACTATCAGGGCAACGTATTTAAAAGTTGCAGCCTGCCTACAAAGAGAATGGTTGCAGCTCTCTCCTTCCAAATTTGATTCAATGCTGAAATAACCTTCAATCCAAAAAGTGCTGAACACCAGTTGTTTGTTATCAGCGTCTACGAACAAATATAAATGAAGCTGCACACTTGGAAGGGCCTAAATGTTCAGTTTATTTCCTTCCCCCAAAAACAATTAACTGAATTATGTAAAATGTTCTTTCATGCATGCATGTTTGTCCTCATATACATGCACAAGATGCAAAAAAAAACAGGGACCTGCTAGTCAAGACATTGCTCTAATGCACTACTGGTGAAAATAGGGCACTGTTCAAAGAACTGATACTGGACAGTTCTGTGTCTAAGCCTGCATTTGTATGTGTTGTACCAGAAGCTGGGCCGTCCACACTGGGCAGCATGCTCATGCCAGCTCAGGAGACTGAATGGGAGGAGCTTATCCGGAAAGGTCACATGACTCCATTTGGAACCCAAATTCCTCAGAAGGAGGTAAAGAAGGAGCCTCGGAAAGTGATGCTAGCTGAGGACTCAGCTTTTGACCAGTACTTGGCAGACCAGGCCAAGTTGGCTACTGAAAGGAAGAGAGTTCCTCTTATAAAGAAGAAGAGGTCCCCTGATGAGGAGGCAGGTAGAAAAACCAACACAACTGTTTCCTCTTCCAAGGATAAAAAACTAAGGAAGCGCATGCGAAAGCTCCAGATAACTGCTCTAAAGGCCCATCCTAAGGCCCGGCCTAAGGCTGAGCCTCAGCTCTCTAAACCAAGGAAGAAGCATCACACAGAGGGAGAGGAGACAGACAGTGAAGGGTCGGAGTACCTGCCCAGTGATGAGGGCATTGATCCTGACCAAGAGGAAAGAGAAGCCATGGAGGAGGGCTTTGGGGTGGATGATGATGAGGAGTATGAGTTGAAACCATACAAGAGAAAAACTGAGGGGAGAGGGAGGAAGAAAGTAAAAAACAAAGAGGACAGTGAGGAAGAGTACTGCCCCGAGAGTTCAGATGAAGAGGAGAATGGGAAGGGTAAAGAGAGAAAATGCAAAGATGATGGCGATGTGAAGTACTACAGACAGCGAATAAGGTATAATCATTGTTCCTGCTTTTTTAAACTTGTATAATTAGTTCATTTTTGCCCCAAGTTAAACAAAAATTTAGCAACTTTAAATGTTTTGTCATTTATTTACAGTCTGTAAAGAACAGGTTTGTAGTTGGAGTTATGGTTGGACGCAAAGAAGGAAAAAGTTTTCATCTATAAATCTTCTTCTAAAGAGAATGGAAACATCCCTGCCTGTAAATGACATGTTCAACAAACCATAGATCGAGCCTTTAATTTTGCATCACATTTGTAATGGCAGTGGTGCAAATGTGCTATTGTTATTCCCTTTAGTTAAGGAGAAAAGCATTTTTTTCTGCTGGCTCCGTGGTGCAAAAGGAGAGATAATCCCAGATGAGATTGGCAGCTGTTTCTTGACTAAGCAAATTCACTCCCTGCTCCTCTTCTCTCTCTGCTCTCACACTGGCCTAATTATCCTCCTGCACATGCTTTTATACACTCACTCACTCTAATGCTCCAATTAATGGAAGAGCAGCCCTAATGAGATTTCATATTTATAGCTGCCAAATAAATTGTGTTGGCATGTGTCCTTTTTCTCCACTACAGTGATTGAATGTCAATTCAACAGCATAGACACGGCATGGATGGTGTGGCAAGCTTTATATGAGGAATGATATTATTAGAGCGGATGGTATTTGTCGTTTGGTGGGGGGTGGAGTGGGGGCAGAAAAGTGTAATTAACTGAACCAATGCTTAGTCTTGACTTAATTAGAGAGTGTGGTCTCCCCGGCCCAGCTAAAGGACCAGTTTCACGGCGGGGTGACAGGACCAGGCCCAAATGAAGATGGATTCTTATCCTCTGCACCTTACACCTTTCTGGGGAACTCACACTACTAATTGTCTGTATCAATCTTCATTTGCTATGCGACGACTGTGCCTCTAACTGCCCCCTCTCCTGCACTATTAAAACTGTTTTCCTTTACATTTCCCTTTTAGCTGTACATGTCCAACCACTCAAGGGAAAAACCCACAACTCAAAACATTTGCTGTCTATACACCTGTGTTGGCAGCTCTTAAAATAAATCACTGAGTGCAGTAGGTGCAGATGGAATATCCAGCCATCCATTCGCTAAACCTGCTAATCCTGTTTACGGTTGCATGTAGCATGGCCTATCCCAGTATGCATAGGGTGGCAGGGTACTTTATACCCTGGACAGGTTACTATTGTATCACAGGGCTACGTAAAACAGAATCACTTGATTTATCTCACTTTCTGAGTGTGGATAATCAATACCCAAAACCTCAATGAAAACCTCAACTGACAGTGGTAACGGTCTGTTCTTATCTGTTGCTAGACATTATTTGGGTCTGGGGAATCTTTGTCCGAAGATTAAGGAGGTGTTTGTTCATGGACTTCTAGCATAGCTTGTGCCTCTGTTTACTAACAATGATTAAACCCCCAGGATCTTCACAGTAAAATAGAGAATTTCTTTTAAACATCAAGATTTTCTGCAATTTCCGTATATAATCATTGTCTTACTAGGAGATGGAAGCGACAACGTCTTCGAGAAAGGGAGGAGAAGAAAGAAAGAGGTGAAGAGCTTACAGATGATAGTGATGCAGAGTTCGATGAAGGCTTCAAGGTGCCTGGTTTCCTCTGGAAAAAACTTTACAAGTAAGTTTGATGTAAGGATTTAGAGTTATCTCAAATATCCATACAGTCATCTAGAAATGTTCTTAAATTATTGTTTTTAGCTATAAAGATTCTTTGTACTCTTTTTCTGGTATATTGCTCTACATCCCCCATTTGCTGTGAAAGACCTTTACACTGAAATGACACTGATCAACCAAAGATAGTTTGATCAGGACACCATTAATCTCGTTCATTTACAGCTGCAATAGATGACAAATAGTCACCTGTAATATTAATTTTGGCTGTCTTTTGTTTTTTGATAAATATAGTTTTGCCCAGCCAGAGGTCCCTAATTCTGTTTGCAGTTTTCATTACAACTTTTATTGATATTATCTGAACTTGTCTTTCTCCAAGCACCATGTTTCACAGTTTTTCCCAAATTCTGTGTCTGTTCTGCTTGGAGTATATTACTAAAAATAATAATGATCTAATACAAGTTAAGTCCTGTATGAAATTTCATTCTCGTTTGAAACTACAGGATCAGCTGTAGACCATTGCCTGACACCTGAAAAGTGTGGCTGCACACCGACCAAGAGACTTAAACCAGATTTCAATTGAAATATGGTCCAATTAAAAGGCCACCATGTCATGTACTGTAGGTGCATTTCAGTGTCCACGGTTTCAGTTCTGTGTTTGATGTTTTTGCATATGTTTATATCACAATGTCAGGTACCAGCAGACAGGAGTGAGGTGGATGTGGGAACTCCACTGTCAGCAGGCAGGCGGCATCCTGGGAGATGAGATGGGATTGGGTAAAACCATCCAGGTCATCAGCTTTCTGGCTGGACTGAGCTACAGCAAACTGAGGACTAGAGGATCCAACTACAGGTACAGACAAACACACACAGACACACAAACAAACAAACTGTGGCCAGAGACTGTGTGTCTGTGTGGTTTGAATATTTGATTAGGGGGATTTCTGCTTGAGAGTGTTCATCTGAATTATTAAAGATGTTTCAATTATCAGACTCTTCACTTTCTTACTTCAGACATCAGAGAAAAGACTGACTCTGCGTGTGTATTTGAGAGTGTGTTAGCATTAGAGGAGTCAGTGTTCTCATGCAGATTTAGAGGGAATTTGAGCTCATGAAGTGGGAATGGAGCAGGTGTGGAACAACAAATCCACCACTGAAAACATGAGGCAGTAATGTGTTTTTTACGGCACAAACGACACTCATGCACATAGGAGGTGGAGCCTCCCAGATGGTCAATACTCTGTCTGCTATAGACCCCCACAAATTGATTGCTTGCAAACTCAATTATGGCACAGTATCAATAGCTTTCACCAGGCAGAGGTACATACCAGCCCATTAGTATCTCTTTTTGTGTGTGTGTGTGTGTGTGTGTGTGTCTGTGTGTGTGTCTGTGTCTGTGTGTGTGCGTGCATGTGTGCGTGTGTGTGTGTTTTTTCGGTTCGCAAAGCTCTTGTAAATCTTCACTGTGGACCTGAGGGTATGGTCATGCACCTTCTGTGATTCATTTATAAGGTACGGAGAATGAGATGAGCAGCAGAGTTGGACTTTGTAGTTGGACAGTCAGATTACTCTGTTTTTCATATACCAGAATGCATCACATATTGTACATGCAAGTTATGCACATTTTCATACTTTGACTTATCAGGTAAAAAACTTTATTTTCTATAATTTTCTAATGAAATTAAACTTTTTATGAATCTTTAGTTCCCTTGGTTACCCATCTAAATCACAATTTTGTGATTAAACATGTCTCTTTTGTCTGTGTTTGGTTTTAGGTATGCTGGTCTTGGTCCCACAGTCATTGTGTGCCCAGCTACAGTCATGCATCAGTGGGTGAAGGAGTTTCACACCTGGTGGCCTCCTTTTAGAGTGGCTGTTCTACATGAAACTGGTTCCTTCACCAGCAACAAGGTAAATGTGTGTTTATATGTGTTGGATTTTAATAATTTAGGTACAAAGTTGCTCTACTGATTTTTTTTTTTCCTCTGGGGGGCACTAGAGATCTGTTTGTGCAGCAAAACCTTTTCTCCTCTTCCCCTCTCCCCTGCTCAAACCACATGGACACTCTTAAAGTACAGGATACCTGAGATGATTAGGAATTGTACTGACGAAAACCTGTACTGATGAGGTCCATGCCTCTGTTTTATTTTTTTTGTTGCAGGAAAGGCTCATTCCAGAGATAGCATCATGTCAGGGTATCCTGATAACCTCATATTCAGCTGTGAGGAATATGCAAGACGCCTTACAGCGATATGATTGGCACTATATTATACTGGATGAGGGCCATAAGATCAGGAATCCAAATGCGGGGGTTACCACTGCCTGTAAACAGGTATTGTTCACACACATTCATGAACACACCGATTTTAACCACTGCACTTGAAGAGTCCAGTCAGTAGTAGTAGTAGCTGTTGTGTAGGAATAAACTGCGGAAGGTTCAAAGAGAAATACCTGCTTTAAAAATTGTAGTAATAATGTGGCTTCTCCCCCTCCAAAGTTCTACATTTTATCGTACATTTCTCTGGCGTAAAGGCACATATTCAGCATTGTTTCGGATTTGTTTTCCTACCTTTGGCTCTTAGTTGTATACTGCCATTCATCCATATATTGCAACAAAAATCTGCTAAAACATCAATTCATGATTTAGGATTTAATAAGTATCATTGTCTCTTCCCTTTCTCTAGTTTCGTACTCCCCACAGGTTCATCCTGTCAGGCTCTCCCATGCAGAACAATTTGAAGGAGCTGTGGTCTCTGTTTGACTTTGTCTTCCCTGGCAAACTGGGGACATTACCTGTGTTCATGGAGCAGTTCTCTGTGCCGATTACCATGGGGGGATACAGCAATGCCTCACCTGTACAGGTACTGGAGCAACCACATGCACAGTAGGATTTGCCCTTAAATACTTCTCCTCAGTTTGGAACCATTCGGAACCTAATTTGATACTTGGAAGCTATTTTGAAAACATAAAAGCAAAGGTGAAATGTAGTGTAAAGACTGACCATAGGAGTGTCATTGTCCTTTAACTTTTTTTTTTTTAGATTGTACAATTTGATTTAATATGAACATTTTTATTTAAAGGTAAAAGAAAAAGTGTGTGTGTTTTGTTGTTTTTTTTTTAAGTAAAGTTACTTTAAAAATAAAACAAAGAGCTACTTGGCTAATTCCTATTAATAAGTAAATAGGAAGCGGAGAAAAGGGATGCATAGTATACATACAACAAAAAGTCATCAATTAATACAGCTCTCCTAACAACACTAGCGTTTCACATGCACATACGCACAATTTTTGAGAGCTAGATGGAAACCGGTCCGAACGTGCGCTACAGCAACAACAGAGCCATTAAGTTGAGGTGCAGGATAATGTAGATCCATGCAAAGGAACTTCAGTCTATCCCTAGTGTGTGAGAGAAAGGGAGAGGCTAAAGTGGAGAGCCAGTGAGCTAAATTGTACCCCTTTGTCATTAGAGTTCAGTCGTTAATAACCCACTGACTGTATGAATTTAATTATTTAAGCCAGCTATTGATGCTTCTTCCGCTGTCGATAATAAAAACCTTTACTAATTATTAATGTTATTAAATGGTCAGAGAGGGCTAAGCTCTGATGCTTTATCCTTATCCTCTCAAAATTCTCAGAGCAGCAAGCAGGCCCTTGGTTGTTCTTGTGTATGTGCATGTATATGCAGATGTATGCAAAAAAGTGTGTTTGGGGTGGGGCTGCGTGAGCATGTGGATGTGGGATCAATTACTGAAGCATACGTTTTCACCCCCTTGATAATCCACTAGCAGCTTGTGCAGGGATACCTGGATCATCCGCTGCCCTCCTCTTCTTTTCCACTCTAACCCCCATTGAGCCCAAAATCCCACCATGTTATTCACCCCTCCGGCCTTGCAGAGGGTATCTTTGATCCCTCTGTGGACCCCTGGTGAGTTAATGTTTAAAGGGCTAACTGACCTTAAGCACTGACTCTGGAAAAGGTGTAGCATGCCATTTGCAGCGCGGCTCCCAGCCTAGGGTGGAGACGAGTGTTTCTAAAGCTCCACTTCTGTTTCCAATGGAGCTGGCCAGTAATACAGATGAAAGAGGAGGACTCTGTCCCCCGAGACCGACAGTACTCTGATCAATGTTTAATGCCTTGTACTGCTGAGAGGGACAGCAATATGAGGGAAGTGATCATAGAGGGCGGAAAAGGGGCTAAACGACAATCATGCCATAGGAAACACTTAGACTAACAGGTGTGAGTGTTTGTTTGACACTGAGCTGACACTGAGCTGAATGCTCCTTTTGTTTTCAAGGTAATTTCTTATTCTAAAAGATTAAACTGTTGTTTATTTTCAGGTCCAGACAGCGTTTAAGTGCGCATGTGTACTGAGGGACACCATAAATCCTTACCTGCTCAGAAGAATGAAGGCAGACGTCAAGGCCAACCTCTCCTTACCTGACAAAAATGAACAGGTATTCATCATACTCTTAAGACATTTGACCCTGTTCTGTCTATGTATTGACCAGCCTCTCATGCCTGGATCTCTTAACTGGGGAGGTGTTTATCTGATTGGATGCGACTGTATGCGCCACGTCTAAGGAGTATTTGATTCATGTGCATGGCCCTTGTCAGATGAAGCCAGCTAATAAAGTCCTAGTAAAGTAAAAGGGGCAGGTATTCATTAAGGTGGCTGGTCTCTGGTCTGTCCTCATGGTTGATGCTGAATGACTCCTCAGTCCACTTCAGTTCATTAAGTCAGTCCCTCAGGACAGCAGTGGCTCCAAAAAATACTTAGCTTCCCTCTAATTTCTGTTTTTTTTTTGCACACTGCACTTCATCAAGGGGCTTTAAAACTGATGCTCACGTCTCTTACATTGCTGTGTGTGTGTGTGTGTGTGTGTGTGTGTGTGTGTGTGTGTGTGTGTGTGTTTGTGTTTGTAGGTTTTGTTTTGCAGATTGACAGAGGAACAGCGGCAGGTGTATCAGAGCTTCTTAGATTCCAAAGAGGTCTACCAGATACTAAATGGGGACATGCAGGTAAGCCTCCCTTTGATAGTGAAAGTGGGGTCCCTGTGGTTTTTAATGCTTTGTCCATTCGGGCTCTTTGTGTTGACCGATGCTGCATTACAAGGACAAGGAGGGCACATTTCTTGTTCGAGAAGGCTTCAAGGAATAAGTCTTTACTTATTCATTATTGACCTCTCTAACTCTAGAATTTTGGTTCAGTTTTCTCACCTAGACGCATTTGTGGTTTGTTTGTTGTTTTGTTTTTTTTTTTTAATTCACTTTTGTAGATTTTAAGATCATCACTGACGTCTATATTTTTTTGCGACGTAAATTTGATCAAACTCCTAATAGCTTGACTTTAGTATTCTTTAAGATGCTGTCTGTAAGGATGTTGTACAGTTGGTCTTCTCACATTAGCCAGACCCTGGAGAAAGAGACTTGATCATTTATCACCACTGACCAAATGGACGCGGTTGGAGAACCAGGGTGACCACGGCACATTGTGCATATACACACACACACACACGCACACGCACATGCACACATGCTCTTATAGATATATTCAGTGGTCACTCTCAGTCCATTACCCACCATTACTAATGCAGTGACTATTGGGCTTCATCAAGAAACACAGCTTTTATTGTCCGTAAATAAATTATGTTACTCTTTCCTGTAGACTAAAGTAAATGTGTTTATTTGTTTAAAGGTGCAATGCTGTAAAATGCAGTGAAATCTGCCAACCCTTTATACCAGTTTTGTCACCTGTTGCCAATTTTGTGTTCATGATGAAACAGTCTGTTTAAGAAACTTTGTTCCTCTTTCTTTTTTTTGTGCTTGTCAGGTGTTCTCTGGTTTGATAGCGCTACGTAAGATCTGTAACCACCCTGACCTTTTCTCTGGCGGTCCCCGGATGCTGAGGGGAATCCCAGAGGACCAGCTAACTGAGGAGGAACACTTTGGCTTCTGGAAACGCTCAGGCAAGCTGATAGTGGTGGAGTCACTGCTGCGTCTCTGGCTCAAACAGGGGCACAGAGTCCTGCTCTTCACTCAGTCTAGACAGGTCTGGATCATTTTGCTAAAATGGCAGTTTACACACAGACACACACACTGTTTGTGTATATGTGTATATGTATATATGTGTGTGTGTGTGTATGTATATATGTGTGTGTGTGTATATATATATATATATATATATATATATATATATATATATATATATATATATATGTAAAGAGAGAGATAGATAGATAGATGTGTGTGTATATATATGTGTATATATATCTGTGTGTGTGGATCTATGTGTGTGTGTGTATATATGTGTGTGTGTATATATATATATATATATATATATACACATATATATATATACTCATATATACACACATTAGTCTTTAGTATTGCCCTTAGATGGATTTTTTTTCATAGGCAAGACATGATATTTCTAAATCTTTACCATAGTTTATGTAAATGTTGTCTGTTTGTTTGCTGATGGCTACCTACAATCGATGTGCTTGTAGAACCGTGTGTGTCTGTGTGTGTGTGTGAGGGAGTAAGAGAGTGAGTGAGAGAGGCCCCAGCTGTTGCAGTCAATACCAATGAGATTATACCTCAGAGGGAACCTGAGACCCTCCCTGTCGGTATCTCTGTCCATGTAATATTAATCTGCTCTAATCCTTTTAGAGATAATCCTAACCTCAGCCCTCAGCCCCTCTCTCCCTCTTTCTGTTTCCCTTCCCATCTTCCTTTGCTTACTGCCTCTCCACTGTCTTTATTGTCTCCCTCCTTTCCAGATGTTGGACATCTTGGAGGTGTTTGTGAGGGAGAATAACTACTCGTACCTGAAAATGGACGGCACTACTACAATAGCTTCCCGACAGCCGCTCATCGCTCGCTACAACGAGGTAAGGATTAGTCATCCCTAATGGTTTTGAGTGTTTCCCATGAAAATCCCATCCTGAGGGACAAAAATGCTTTAGTGGAACCCTCCTCACCCTGAGGTGGAAACACTAATTGACAGCAATCTGTTGTTCGAACTGAATGTTCCTTATTGTCTTTGTATTGACCTATAGATATGTGGAAATATCACTGCACATTATTATAGTGTATGAAAATTTTCAGAGGAAAGACTTTAAAATTATAACTAATAATGTGATCAAACTCTGATTCTTTTCAAATGCGTGGCAAAACTTACCAATTGTATTTTAGAATTCAGCGTGTTACTATCCAAAGCAAGGTCAGATCAAAATTTACAATTTTATTTGGCAATTTTATTTTCCTTCTCTTTAAGACAAATCCCTTAACCAAAAGCAAAGTTTATTTTAAGATATTTTGTTGTCTTTAAATAGAATTAAAACTAAGAGAACAGGACAATTTCATTTTACTTTGCTACTATATTAAATTTTAATTTGTCAAGTTTGAAAAATAAATGTATTTAGATGATTATACCCCAAATCATTATCAGGGAGTTTAAAACTGTGGACACGATCTTCATTAATCACTGGCATTTTTTTCTCTTGCCTTATTTTCTTATAGGAAAAATCCATTTTTATCTTCTTGTTGACCACTAAAGTCGGAGGTCTGGGAGTCAATCTGACTGGAGCCAACAGAGTCATCATCTACGACCCAGACTGGAACCCCAGTACTGACACACAGGTTAGACAGACACACACACACATGAAAATTCAAATAAAACATTTACTAAGTCCATCACTATTGAGGGTTTTTTTTTGTATTAATTCTACTAAAAGAGCAGTGTTATTTCTAAGATTAAATCTCTTATTTTTTCCATTTGGATACCAGATTTTCTTAAATATCAGTTTTTGCTGCTCTATCAGTTTAAAATACCCAAACAGTGTGTTTCCTCTACTGTGACTTCCTGCCTTAATCATAATATTTGAATGTATTGTGTCGATAACAGGCACGGGAACGAGCATGGAGGATCGGTCAGAAGCAGCAAGTGACAGTCTATAGACTGCTGACTGCAGGGACCATCGAGGAGAAAATCTACCACAGGTCAGACAGCAGTGTTTTCATCTTTAGGCTTTAGGCACTAATGTACACATGATATTTAATCACAGTACATCATTTAAACAGATATTAAAAAAATCCTGTGCTGGCTTTAGTGCTTTCTCTCACCCAGCCTTCCATTTTAGTCTTCTGTCCATTGACTTCACACGTTCATAAATAGTGGTGATGACATGACGAATTGGTCATATCACTGCTGCATTATTACTTGCACTATTCCAGTCTCAATAATTGGCCAATAAGTGGCCAATCTCGGATTTCTAAACGCTCTGTTTGGTTTTTGTCTGTATAGTACTTTCAAAAAGCAAGTTGGAAAAACTTATTTTGATGCCTACAGTAGTGTAATAAACGAATTTTCTCATTCATCAGCCGAACTACTGTGTGGTAGTATTGGATCTGGATTGCATACAAGGTAAAATTGCAAATTATAAACAAGTATCTTATTCTGTATTTCGTCTTTTGTAACTCAGGCAAATCTTCAAGCAGTTTCTGACAAATCGGGTTCTGAAGGACCCGAAACAAAGACGTTTTTTCAAATCTAACGACATATATGAGCTCTTCACCCTGTCTGATCCTGATGGAGCTCAGGGAACAGAGACCAGCGCCATATTTGCAGGTATGAATTTTTTTTGTTTTTTTGATTTTCTTAATACCAGAGAAACATTTAATTCGCAAATTATTCGATTATGTTAATCCCTCCCAAAAATAAATTTGTAAGAATTCACTTGATAGATTTTTGTTTGTTTGTTTTTTTGGTTATATTTTTACATTCAAACAGGTACAGGCTCTGATGTCAAAGCACCAAAGAAACCTGATAGGTCAAGGCCATCACGCATGGTAAACCATGGCAGCCATGCACATAATCACTCCTCAGCAAACCAGAATGAAACTGGAGCAGACAGCAGACACTCCTCAACAAACATTCCTGAATTAAGTGATAGAAATACCTCTCTGTGCAGCAAAAACTCTCAGGGTAAATTAAATGTCTCGATAGACAGTCAGAGCAGCAACCAAAATGGTATGAATCTAGAGCCAAATATTTCAACAAATATGCAGCATAATAAAAAAGACTTGGATGCAGACTGGGATGCAGCCAGGCCATCAGTCAAAAACTCAAACTCACCCAGCTCTCACCAGCGCAGAGAGAAAGACTCTATCCTATCAAGCCCACAGAAACACAGGGAAAAGAGGAAGCACTGTGACTCAGCTGACCCAGACAAACACAAACGTAAGAAATCCAAACACTTCCATGATGCTCGGTTTGAAGGCCTTCGTATCTCTCACTTGGTGAAGAAAAGGACCTATAAGAAAGGGGAGAATGAAAACAATGAGACAAAGGACCAGAAGAAATCAGACGATTATGTCTTGGCAAAGCTCTTCAAGAAATCTGGTAGGCTCTTAATGTACCGATCCTATCTGCCATATAAGATATGGTTTATTCAGTGAGTCTTTTTTTTTTTTTTAAATCATCTATGGTCTGCTTCAGGTATCCACAGCGTAATGCAGCATGACACCATCATGGAGTCCTCCAACCCTGACTATGTTCTTGTGGAGGCAGAAGCCAACAGGGTGGCCAAAGATGCCCTGAAAGCCCTTAAGGTTTCACGCCAGAAGTGCAGACTGCCCTACAATATGCCCCCTCCTCCACCTGCAAGGTACACAGTCTCACACACTGAGGTGGTTTAGAGTTTCACTAATCTCACTTAAAGGAAACATATCTCAGTTTTTTCCCTTGTTCGCTCACTCAGGAAACGGTTTGGACAAAAGAAGAATTCCCTCCTGGTTGCACCTTCGGTTCAATCTGTCCCTAATCCAAACAAATGCAAGGTAACAGCAGTGTTATTATGAAAAGATGTACAGTATGGTTCTGGTAGTTATTTTGCATTTGTGATGCCATATTGTGTGAAATAATCTGTTTCTCTCCTTAGGATGCTGCTATTGTTAAGAAGTCAGCATCAAAGAAGCCTGGTTCAGGAGCTCATTTCAGCGGGGAGGTGGCAGAAAGTGACTCAAACTCCGCCCCGCTCTCTTCCTCCTCCCTGCTGGCCCAAATGAGAAACCGGAATCACCTCAGCCTGCCCTCCAGCCAGAGAGAAGAAGCAGATGAAGAGGAGGACGGCTCTGGAGCTCCAGGAAGGAGCTCCCCCACAGCTCCGCCCACTCAGCATGACGAGCTGTTAGTGGATCTGCGCAATTTTGTAGCCTTCCAGGCAAATGTGGACGGGCAGGCCACCACCAAGGAAGTGCTGGAATATTTCAGACCTAGACTGACCGAGGAACAGGCACCTGTGTTCAGAGAGCTGCTCAGGAGCATATGTGAATTCCATAGGACTTCTGGTCAGGAGGGCATCTGGAGACTGAAGGAGCACTTTCGCTGAAACACATGAAATCGGAGGAGAGACTGTGGTGCAGATACGAGTACTTAAGAGATATGAGCCTGTAGAGTTAAAGCATACGTTGTCTTTTTGTTTACTTGTGTCAAATGGAGGTCTGTCAAAATGCGGAACTACATCAGTAAAACTAGATCAAAATGGACAATTTCATATTATTACAGTTTGTAATGATAGGACCACATCCTGGGAAAGTCAGTTTACAGTACAATGAACTGCTGGGTTAGCTGATAAACTTGTGTGATTATCAGATTTATATCAGGAAATTGAATCTTGAAGAGAGTCTTGCAATGTCTTATTTATTTCAGCTACAATAGGAGTTGGTTTGAGTTATGTGTTTGTTTAAGCATTTGGCTTCTGTTTATGTCCATTGTTGTTTGTACCTGTTCATACTTGAATTCACTTGTTTTTTTATTTTGTATTTTTTAAAACTGTATCATCTGAAGTACTGAATGATCTACTGAGAAATATGTTTTGTTTACTTTCAAAATTTGTACCTAAACAGCCTCACTAGTGTCAGATTTTTAATAAGCTTCTGTAAAATGTAACGGGAGAAATGTGTCATTTTATAAGTATGAACAAATCACCATAGGTTTTGGTAGATTTTGTAATAACTACCTTTTCATAAACTATGTACAGATATAGTGGGTTGGGTAGTTTTGGTGCTTGAAAGTAATGACATACCTCCAGAAGCAATGTTTGTTTGTTTGTTTTCTTCAAGTGCCATGTTTTATACATAAAAGAATAATAACTAGCTCGTTACCAGTTCGTCTTGCACATATGGTATTATTCAATAAAGCTCTATAGCTCCTTGTATTTTCTCTTTTGGTAAACTGAAATTTATGCAAGATTAAAGGATGGAGGACCAATTCAATTAGTTTGAAACTAATATATCGCAGATATATATATAGATCTATATATATATATATATCTATATAGATATATATATATAAAACTATATATATATAGATCTATATATGATGTATATGTTTACATATAATATGTATGTATATATATAATGCGTATATATGTGTGTGTGTATGTATGTATATATATATATATATAAATATATATTTATGTGTGATATATATATATATATATATATATATATATATATATATATAATTGTAAATGTATGTGTGTATATATATGTATATGTATATGTGTTATGATATGAAAAAACTTTATATATAGGTTACCGAGCAAAAAAAAAAAACATTTTAGGACCTATTTTCCCAATTGTTGTTAAATTTAAATATTTACCACAGTATCCGTGGAAAACATGGAAATTAATCAAAATTCAGGATTTGACACGAATAAAGCGCACTCTCCTAGAAAGATCGTTTCAGGGTTTTACTTGATTCAGGAAGTGTTGGTGCTGACCAAGATCCTGAAATGTATTTAGTAGAAAACTGTTGTAATCATGTAAAGACGGAACCCGAAATCTGCAAAAGCCTGTCAGAGTTTACTTGTAAAATTGTGTGTAACCAGCGGAGATGAGAGTGTAATTTCATTTATTCATTTAGGCAGTCATCAGAGGATGGAGAGGAAAGGCACTGACAGGAAGCAGATACACACACTTTGGGCCTTTGCCCTTGTCAGAGTTGTCTAGACCAAATATTTGGATAAAGTTATCAACTGTTATTTGATTTCAATTTTCTCCACGTACCTCGCCGAGGTCATAATAACAACTTTATTTTCAGTGGTGCATAAATTAATTACGCGCATTTAATAACTAAAATATCATTATATTCCCCCTTTAATAACATAAACGCTGCACGCCAGGGAAACCCTTAATAGCGCGGGGCCCTGTAACTGGCCATTATCCGCCTGTAATGATATTACAGAACCAATTACGCGCCATTAGAAGGGATTTTCTGCACTTTATGTGGTTTAGTCCAATCCCGCACTCCTCTTCTAAATTTCAGCTGCTTCTAGAAGCCTCATTTTGCCTCCACCTCAGAGACGCATGGCGTCTGCGCTCTGGCGTCCCCGATGCGCTTTAAAACTAATTGAAAGGGTCCCGCAGCAGATCATTTATCTGAGGAAGCGTAATAAATCGCAGGACCCCTTGCTGTGAACAAAATCAAAAATTTGGCCTTGTGAGTCTTCTCCGAGCGCAATCCCTTGTAAAGTGGACCCCCTAACACACCCCGACGAGCAATTAACCCGCCCGACAGTCAATCTAAAACCCAAAAGCAGTCATCCACCTTTTTTTAATATATGAAAGAACCAAATAAAAAGTGCAGCGGGTATGTTTATGGTTAGGGAATATACTTGACTCTGGAATAACAATCACATGTGATGATTTTTTTTGGCACAAGAGCCGTTTGCCACCCTGGGTATATCCCCCTCTCCCCCTCTTTCTTTCTTTCTTTCTGTCTTTCTCTGCGAAACACACACACACACACACACACACACACACACACACACACACACGCCAGGAGTTTGGGGTAGGAGACAAAGCCGTGATAATCCGATTAGGACCAATTAGGCGTGAGATTCTGCGACACTAGCCGAAAGCCTTAACACTCTGTAGACAGTTATACAGTTATAGAGACATCTGGACACTCCCAGGGAGAGACAAGCGCGCACGCACACACAGACACACACACACACACACACAAATACGGAGAAAGAGAGAGCGAGAGAGAGAGATCTGGGTGTGTGTGTAGAAGAGAGAGAGAGGGGGGGGGCTGGACACTCCCAGTCAGAGTCAGAGAGTCAGTGGAAGTGCGGCAGCCACCTCTCTCCAGAGCGGGACTCCATTCACATCAGCATCCTCACCGCAGGTAGGATGCGCTCCCTCATCAACTTTTAAGTCTGCCACCTTGTCTTAGGACCATTCAGTGTGTGGGATTTTCCCACCACAGATCCGAGCCTCGCTGTAGCTCTTGCGACCGATCCGAGGCTTTTTCTTTCTTCTTCTTCTTGGGGTCTGAAACTTTTGTCTCTGTTCCAGGTTCAGTTTTTCAGAGCAGAGACGCGCCAGGATGTTCTACTTCCACTGTCCGCCCCAGCTGGACGGAGAGTGCTGTCGCTCCAACACATGTGAGTTTTACCAGATCGTTTTCAGTTGATATCACGAAGCTGCAAGTTGTTTCTTCGTCTATCTTGAGGCCGGAGTCTGTAAACTTTTGCGATGTTAAGGCTGCATACTCGAGCGCATAGTGCGTGTGTTGTTGTTGTTTTTGTTGATGTTGTTGGAGAACCGAGAATAGGCCTGATCAATTGTTTTCTTTCTTTTAAAAAAATCTTATGATTATTTTGAACTAATAATGAAAATGACGTTGGGCTCTTACGACGTATTTTATGCGGTAACTAATTTTAAAAAATCATGCTCTCATCCACAGTCAGTGATCGTCATAAGGGTGTAAAAACAGATATTTTCATCTTAGAAATTAAAGCTTAAATAAGTGGGATGTTTATTGCATCTCCACAAACACTTGTGTCGTTTTCTCTTTCCCACAAATTCGAAGGTGGCTATAAAGGGTTAAGTCTCATTTCCCCTCTGCCATGTCAATCTGCTGCCTATTTTGGTGAAAAGCGCTGGTGGTTTGGCCCCGGGGCAGAGGGGGGCGTTTTGTCCCGGGCACAGATGTTGAGTGTCATGGCTCTTAGTCCGTCATGGTTCCCCTCAGACCCCAACATCAGCGTTTCAGGCGACTGATGGAAACACAAAATGTGTCAGAAAATAAATTCCCTGTCTGTTGGCCAATATTAATATGTTTTCTTTATCTTTTTTTTTAGACATGGAATCCAAGTTTTCTTTTTTTAGAAAAAGACATTTGAATTAATTGAAATATAAACACAGAAATGTAAAACTCATTTTATAAAGCCACCGCATTCTTTCTAACAAACTTTTTTTTTTTCTCTAGTGAATTCAAGCGGGTTTGGCAGCCACACCCCGGCTGATTTTGATGATGGATTTCTCCGTAGAAAACAGCGCAGAAACAGAACAACATTTACTTTGCAACAGGTAATAATTTACCCATGATAGAAACGGGCTAGATATCTGAAATAACATCTGAAACGTCTTTACTTAAAGCGAAACAGGCACTGGGTTAAATTGAATAAAACAATTGTCAAAGTTTTCGAAATGAAGGAATTTTAGCAGAGACTTGAGCTTTCCAGTTTATTTTATAAATGATTCGCAAAAATGAAACAACGTCACTGCTTCACGCATATGGAAATAAAAATACAAGGTTAATAAACCTTTAAAAAAGTAATATTCGAGCTCTTGAAGATCTAAACTGTCCTATCTATATTTACGGGCAATTTGATGTCAGGCCAATATTATGATTATTCCTATCGAAAGTATGAACGAGCAGACGGGTTTCATAGTTCTTAAAAGCCTGGAACTGATGAGGATAATAAGGGAGCGAAAGGAAGAAAGAAAGAACAGAAAAGTATCAGTAGCAGACAAACGTATTTAAATTATAACTGGTGCTTCGTGTCCCTGCAGCTGGAGGCGTTGGAGGCTGTCTTCGCCCAGACCCACTACCCGGACGTGTTCACCCGGGAGGAGCTGGCCATGAAGATCAACCTGACCGAGGCCAGGGTGCAGGTAGGGCTGCAGCCGCGTAATGCGTCCTGGGCACGTCTGACCATGCGAGAGAGGGTAAATTAAGCCACTCTGTCATTCCGGCGATGCACTTTAATAACATCAACATAATGGTGAATATTAGATTAGCTTGATTAATCGGTCATTCATAATTAAGCAGCGATAATGGTTCCTCGCTAATTTGTCCGCGTCTCAAAGGTAGGAATACATCATCCATGCTGATCCTTTGCCCGTAAAGGAGACAGAAAACGACGCGTGCTTTGGAAAAAAAAAAGAGGGGAAAAGCCTGCAGCCTCCAAAACTCTCTCTCTCTCTGTGGCTCTGACGCTATGACACACACTCACACACACACACTCTCTCTCTCTCTCTCTCACACACACACACACTTCAAAACACAAAAAAGAGGAAAAAAAACAAGAAAAAAAAAAAACAACATAAATTTGGCAATTTATATTCCGCTCCTGCCCTGCACATATGCGCGGTTATAAACTTGGCCAGATGTAATTAAGTTATGTGTCCTGTATGTAATTTCCTGCATTCCAGATTTGCTTTTGGGTTTTGTTGTGCGCGCAGATCTAATTGTGGGAAATATAATAGTTTGCCTTTTGTTCCCCAGGGTCATCTTACTATCGCTTAAACCCAATGGCGGGGTTGATAATGGAATCCAGCGCTGTAAATTAGGGATTGTAAACAAATTATTCCCCTCCTAATCCGATTACCGCATTCCTATTATTAAATCTGAACATGAATCCACCGCAGTATGCAGGGATATTAAACTTACATTATTATTAGAAAATAAATTTCCTTTCTGTTGTAGTGTTGTTGCCCCCACCCCCTTTTTTTTGTAAAGTGTCAATGGGCCTCCCCCGCATTAAGAGCACGCAGCAAATTGAGATTAATGGAGCAATTATAGCCCATTCAGAGACGGGTGTGTGTGGGGGGGCGCGACTTCTAGCTGGAAGGTGCAAGGGTGAGATAAGTCCATTGGTTGTATTGTTGTCCTGCCACGAAAATGTTGTCCTTTCTTTATGCCGAATGAATGCGTGTGTTTTGTTTGGCTGTTGACATCATTTATACCTCCCATACAATGGGAAGGATGCAGAGCACATGCACACCGACTCTAACCTCCATTCACACATCATGATTAATGCGTGCTAGAACCAAGTCCTAATCGAATCTGATGTTGTCAAACAATCACTAAATAGGGAAATAAACGACTTCATCATAGCTGCCTCTCTCTCGGGCAGCACAACTGTCAGTGGGAAGTCATTAAAATATGATAATGAAAAATTGCTCAATTAAATGTTGTTATAGGCAGTGACCTTCATTCGATTAAGATACCAGAACTTGGCTATATCTTCTCAGCTTTGTGGATGGGGAAGTTTTGGAGATAAGTGGGGGACTGTGGGAAAATGAAAGCACTTGCGTGACACATTCAAACCCGTCTCGATATACAAGACAAAACAGAGCGAATAGGGTTTCTTTTTTATTTTTTAAGCTTAGCTAGACCTGTTAACAAGAGAGAAAATACAGAAAAATAAGTTTGCATTTGTGTGACTGCAATATGCAACAAGACTGTGTGGGAGAAATTAAGTGCTTAGAGAGAAAAACTTTGGCAAGACCATAAAGCTACGTTCAGTAAATAAAATTAATGAATGCAAACTGCTAATGTCACAGGACATGCAGCGATATTGCAGTTACAATTGGTGATTTAATTTAATTGTTTTGCTTTTTGACTTCCCTTCCTTTTCTTTCTTTCTTTCTTTTTTTTTAAATGCAGGTTTGGTTTCAGAACCGCAGAGCAAAGTGGAGGAAGACGGAGCGAGGGAGCACTGACCCTGAGGGAGGGAAAGATCAGATGAGTGAGGGCGCTCCTCCATCTCGCAGCATCAACTCTCAGTCCCCGGTGGACCAGAGCAGAAAACAGAAAGAGCCACTGGAGATGCAGCAGGGGTGAGAAAAAGAAAACAGACAGATGATTGTTTGAGCTACTATTGTTGTGAAAGAATATCCTGCTGATAGAGGACGGAAAGCCTGCTACTCTAAATTTACAGACTGCTGGATCTGAAGGATGGAAATATATAGGAGGCGATATCCTGTCCATCAACAACTGGCAAAATAAAACTCTGTTAGCCATCTAGGTCATTTCTGTAGATTAGACTATGTTGTTAATACACTTTTCCAATTAAATGGATTATGAAACAATCAACGCCACAAAGAAACCAGCTCTGCAGTGCACAGTGTAGTGAGAAAAAAGTTATAATACGGTTGTAGTTTTTTCTAGAAATGAAGGAGTATCAATAGAAGAACTTTTAAGCTTTTACTTTTCAATAAATAATTGGATACAATATGTCTGTTCTCTCCAGTATCAACAGGACAGTGGGTCCAGGTGGTCCCTTCTTCCCATCTTGTATTCCAGGGACCCTGCTCAACTCTGCCACCTATGCCCAGGCCCTCTCACAGGTCGCCACACTGAAAGGTAAATACGAATCTAATTAACTGGTAAATAGAGATGGTGATGATAAAGATACGTTGATTAAAAATCTGGTTTTCAGTAGTACCACCACAAGTCCCACTTTTTTTGTTTTTTTTCAGGTAATGGTTTGTGCTCCTGCTGCGTCTCTGACCCCATGGGCTTGTCCTTCCTGCCGCCCTATGGTTGTCAGGGCAACCGCACAGCCAGCGTTGCCGCCCTGCGCATGAAGGCCCGTGAGCACTCGGAGGCTGTACTGCAGTCTGCCAACCTGCTCGGTGCAGCGACCGGGCCTGGCGCCGGCGTGGGAGTCCTGTCTGGAGTCGGCGTCAGCGCAGCCGGGGTGGTGAGGCCCGCGGTGGGTGCCGCCAACGAGATGCCCGGCGCTGTGGGAAGAGGAGGAGACAGCTCCAGTCCCAGCCCAGCCACCAAGCTCCCAGTCCTTGGCAATAATCCTGACAAACACCTTCAATGCTCTAAGGAACCACTAGAGAAAAAGTGAGGACCTAACCATGGATACCCTAAATCTGTGTGATTGTGCCTGTTATTACTACTCTACTCTACTGTGGTCCTGTGAGCAACTAAGCACAAGAACTGACTGACTCCAGAAACAGCCCGGGAAAGACTTTGCTGATATCACAATGTATGGATGCAAACAATAAATATTTATTTGACGGTAAATTATTATTGTTTGTGAAACATCCTGAGTATGTGGGGCCTTGTAATCCCCATTAAAGCACAAGTGTGGTTTTGGATCTAATATATCTGTCTTCATGCACTCTCGGACTCTATTCGATGGACTCACATAGTTACAACATGTGATCAACAGAGACCTATTTGATAATGTGAATTTAAGTAATCCTGACACAGGACAGATGCTTACATTGTGAATATTAATGCATGTAAACTTTAAGTGTAGAAGTAATGGCAGGGCAGTGAGGATTTTGCAGGAGTTTGGCAATATAATGTTTATGCTGTCAGTTCAGTAATGGGCTCAAACAATCATCTCTCATTCTTTTGATTTTAAAGTGAAATTGCACTTTAATATTATTCTGCCGTTTTCAAGTGTAAATGTGTACATGTGCCAGAATACAGTATGTTAATGTGTGAACCCCAGGCAGGCTGAAGCAGACTCAGTAGCGGAGCGGCGGTTGTCCCTTCCACTCTGTTAGCACATCTGTAGCGCCAACAGACAGGGAACACACCAGTCCTGTTGTGACATGTTCTTTAAAACAATTAAAGATGTAGTCACTCATGTTCTTCTCCTGTTGCCTCTCGCTCCAGCCATCTGTTCTGATACATTATTTATCAGCTTCCCTTAAAGAGAGGAGAGCAATCATGACGCTTATTATTTATTTACTTTTAGCAATGCTTGCCCTCTCTCCTCCTCTCTTCCTCTCTCTGAGCAGTTTTTATTAAACCCCATTAAACATGATATATGCTATTTATTAATGTTGGATTTACATTTAAAAAACATATCACCTCCCATTACCTCAGGGCCCTTCACAGAGCAGTTTATCAAAGGCAATACAATTGTTGATTCATTATACCTAAATATCTCTCCTCACAGGAATGACTCTTGAATAAAGGATCAGCTGATTAGACTGAGAATACTTCACTGCAGAGCACAAAACCAGTAGTTGGGCTGATTCAATTTGCGTCCTTGAAGATTTTCAGGAAATTACTTTTGATAGTCAATAACACAATTAAGTAAACTACACACACATTATCATGAATAATTGATTAGAAATTATGTATTACCATGAAGTACTGGTTCAATAATTGATGAGGAGACACCCTGGTGACACAGAAGAGAGAGATAATGTCAGAAGTCGTGCCAGGTTGTACACACAGTAGCCAACTGAGCACTTATATCCTCTTATTCACACCATTTTGTGTGCGTGTTGTAAATACTCTACAAATACTCCAATAAAGTGATGTTTTCACTGACTATGAGTCACCCACTTGTGACATTAACACTTTTTAAAATTTAAGACCTTTTGCATTGGAACGATACATTTCCATATTAAAAACACATTAGAATAATAATTTCACTTTTATTGCAATTTCTGGGGCAGAGTTGTCAAAATTTAGTCAAAATAAAGTTTCAAATCAAAACTTATTATGTTCTATTTTTATATATTTGATAACATAATATTGTAGGCCAGTTATATAGCAGGTATTCTATCAATTCATGCCCCAAATAATATTACCAAAAACATAATTTCCTAATATAATGATTTTGCTTTAAGTGCATGAGAGAGCTCCAGAGCAAAGATGTTAAGCCCCATGACATGGCAGCTAATGATAACACAATATCCTCATACGAATCAGTTCCTTTTCCTAAAATGTACCAATATGGACAACGGAATCCAGCCAACTCATAATAAAGATGTGAAAAACACATTCAATCTCTCCAAAATTGAATACAGTAGTTTTGGAATTTAATCATTACCCAAAACAAAGGATGCTGAAGTTATAATGACTCCGATCATCATTAAGTTCTGCATAGTGCCCATAATTTACTGCTTTAATATTTCATAAACAAGTCAAGTTGGTGTTGACATTCAGCTGTGCATGTGGCATCATTGATAATTTTCTGTCACCTAAAAAAAGTCCTGAGGCGGTTTTGTGGAGCATTGTTATATCAAATTAGCTGGAGAGCGGCCAGAAAAGCAAACAAACATGGTGAATGTGGGGGACAGCAGTTGAACTCTGTTCTTACAGTACAGTTAATGGGCTTCTTTTGTTACAGTAATGAAATATTTTGCAGGAATGTGGGGAAATATGTCCTGAAACAGGGAGATGTTATGCACATGCACCCATCCACAGACACAGACAGACAATATAAGACACATAGAAAAAGGCAGTATGCTACAGAAAGACTGGCACATACATACATACATTTTTTTTTTTACTTGGCATTGGGTGCATCACCTTATTTTTACTATTCAAGGACCTCCATCCAAAGTCAGACCATAAAGTGCATTCAGGCCCAGTTAGCTGCAGGCCCACAACACCCCACTGCAGTATCATCTCTGCTTTTAATTCCTGCAACAAAGCTGATCAATAACCCAATCAATTAGAATCAATTAGGCTCATCTCTGAATGGAGATAATACAAACAAAGCATATCTTAATGCGGCAAGTAATGTGTCTGTCTGCTTTCTGCCATATAACCACAGGTCTTCTCCTCCTTACTCAGCACAGGGAAGAACATTCTCAGCGTTTGTGATCAATGCTTACAGTGCTCAGTAGCTATGTCAAAGCAGAGTTGGAGAGTTGCACTGTGCAAAAACTCTCTCTCTTCATATATATATATATATATAAAGAGAGAGAGAGAGAGAGAGAGAGAGAGAGAGAGAGAAAGAGAGAGTGAAAACCAAAATTTATGTACAGACTAAATGAAATTGGATGTGTGTTCTTGGTTTGTCCACTAGAGGGATTTAGTGAGCAGGAAACTTGTCCAGACATCCCACAGCAGGATTTATTTAAAACCCCAGTGGGAAAATCGAGCACTTTCGATAAACACACAGAGTAATTTTTGCTGAGGGATTTTATTAATCAAAACCATCTTTTAACAAGTCCTGAGTATTGAGGGCCCAAAAGTAAGCAGCAAAATGAGAGATCTGTGAAGCCCGATTATCCTATGAAAGAAATCTAGAGATGGATGTTGCTGGCATTCAGAGTCCAGCATGCAGGGGAAAATGGTGGATGAGGAGTGCGTGTGGGTGGAGAGGTGGAGGCTGTTTAGAAGGAAAGAAAGAGGTCAGTCAAAAAGAGATTACTTCAGCCTTTTCCTAAAGTTTGGTGAGCTATATGCGAAGCCATCTGTGTGTATGTGTGTGTGTGTGTGTGTGTGTGTGTGTATGTGTGTGTGTGTGTGTGTGTGTGTGTGTGTGTGTGTGTGTGTGTGTGTGTGCTTGTGTAGGCGTATGTGGAGGAGTGCGTCTCCATTAAGGCCCATGTGTGTGTGTCCATCATCCCGCCAGGCCGGCCCTGCACCCGCCAAGAATCCCAGGAAACTATCTGCTACAGCAATCTCCTATTATAGCAGCAGGCTGTAAGGGTAGCGTGGGGTAGGGGGCGTGGGGGGCGAGGGGTACAGTTCCTCCCCTTCCTCTGCCGTATGGCCTTTTTTGCTCGAGGGTTAGAGAGGCTCTAGCCAGAGGGATTAAGTATTGTAATAAGTGAGTGTAAAATTTATTTAAAAAAAAGAAATGTCTCTGTGCAAAGAAAAGTATTGATAAAATGTGACAAATCTGTCAAAAACTTTAACAGAAATATTATTTCTGTTAAAGTTAATCCAAATCTTCATTCAAGTCTATGGTGAAGGTGGCAGATGGGGGGGGGTAGAGCGCCACTTGTTGACACTTCATATTGTGCTTGTCAGTTCTGCTCCACGAAGAGGGTGGCACTCAGTGGTGAGGCAATTGAGTTATTTACGTCCCCCAGCAGGGCACCCAAACTACCCCCCCCACCGGCTCCCAGTTTCCACCCACACAATAACAACACATCTCCAGGAAATTAGGTTTTTCTCCTGGTTTAGACCCCAGAGCCCTCCCCAGCCAGTTGTAACAATTTCTGCAGTTTGCTGACAGTTAGCTTTAGCTGCTAATGGCCAACAACTAGCTGTCCAGATTTATAAATAGTTTAGAGGCTGTTTGTTTCATCGGTCTGACACTCGACACCAAAGGATCTTGCAGACCTGCATGCTAGCTGAAGCCCTCATTCTGTCCCCCATGGTGGACACTCTCTGGGGCAAGTCCTCTATTTCGGTCTGGTCTCCAGCCCCAAGTCCCACTGCTTTCCTCTGGTCAGATGCTCAAAGATCTGACTATGGACTATAAAGAGTTTTTATCGTTGGACTGTTGTCAGTAGAAACAGTGCCTGTGAGGGCTTGTGTGAGGTGACAGGGCAGGATCAGATGAGCAAGTCCTTCTTAGGGAGACGGAGCCTTTTCAGGAGTTTACAGCAAGGCCCAGACTATGGATTATAAAACTGAGAGGTAAGATAAGAGCTCACTCTACATTCTTGTTCATATTGAGAGAGGGGCACTTAACAATAATATACAAAAATACTAAGGGAAAAATTAAAACAACAGATATACTCGACCTCCCATACATTCATGCATTTAACTGAGTTTGATTTTAAGAGTTAAAGATAAACAATTGAAAAGAATGAAAAGAAATGACCAAATTTCCTGATCTAATCTCAAAAATTTAAAACATGTCAGTTACTAAGGTTACTGTGCAGCGTTTAAGTCCGCTGACATTTCAGTTTTATTCCACCTGCAGCTGATGACATAAATATTTAGGTGTATGCTTTTTGCTCTCGGAAGTGACAGATTTGCTGCTGTTTGGTGCTCGTTTGGACCTCAGATCTTCTGAAAACGAGGCCTCTTTGGTGTCAAGTTTTAGAGTTGGAGGCCTGTCAGTGGACAAAAATAAACCTGACAGAGGCAAGAATGAACAGAAATCACTCTGACAGTTTAACATGAGATCATTGTTGCTTAAAGGGCTCAGATTAGGAGCAGTTGCATAATCTTTTAATTCTTCTTTCTGCACTGAACAGAATTTTTTTTGTTTTGGTAGTGGCAAATGCATGTGCAAAATAAAAATTCCAGTTTATGTATCTTGATTTCTCAATGCATACCATGAATTGAAAGAAAATGTTTAAAATGAGTGTAATTAGAAAAGATGTACCCTTGCCAAAGTTGTTGTCCGCTTAAGGAGAAAGGTGTTGCTTGACATTTTTAAACTTCATTTCATTTCTGCACCAGTTTTATTTGATACTGACTTAGCCTGACAGTACAACATTGTGGTGTGTAACTGTTCTGTAGATGTGTATGAGATGAGTGGCCTCCAGGTCAGAAGATATTAATGAACTACTGGATATTCTGAGAAAGGTGACGGCTGCCTGGCAGCTGCAGTTAATTTCACCAGAACATACCCATGACGTTACCTTATTGCCTCTAAATGTGCAAACATTTTATTTAAAAAGCACAGTACAACAAAGGGAGTGAGAGATAAGAAGGCTATAAGAGGAAAGAGGATTGTGTTGCATTATATCATTTTTACATTTTAAATCCTGTTAGGCACAACAGCCATCTTACTGGTGGTGAGAGAGACTACAAGGATATGTCACGGCACTCATCTATTGCCTTGGTTGTTTCAGGGTCAAAGACCAGAAAACACTGTATTTATGAAAAAGATTTGCTAATAAAGTACCGCTACCTTATTAATAGTCCTCTAATTGTTTTATGATTTTTACAATTTTGCTTTTTAAATTGGTAATTTTTTTGATGTTTAAAGTAGTCAAATTTAAATAACGTTGTTTTTTATTAAATTAAATGTCACATTAAAACATTTTAGATGAGATAAGATAGGTACGGAAGCTAGTGATAAATGTTCTAATTTTACATCTGAAATCTCAATTTAGAAGCACTTCTATTTAAGGATATTTTAATCTGTTCTCCATCCTCAGTAGTAAAACCAAAGGCTTTTACTACAAGATTAGTTTTCAGTTTCAGTGTAATCTGGCCCTAACCAGACATTTTTTACTCTTTCACTCTCACTGTGAAAGAGTGAAACTTGCTTTACTGGATTTTAAAGACAATCAAAATCACATACAAAATAATTTTTTCCATGTGTGTGTGTTTGTGTGCGTTTGCATGTGTGTGTGTGTGTGTGTGGTCATCTAAGGTTGTATGGATGTAGTCTGCTCTCCGAAAATAACTCACGTGAGACTGTCTTTAGTGTGCCTAGCAACAGTGTAGTTTTAATCATTGACATATGAGTGAAGGTCACAGTGATTGAGTGGAAGGATTTACAGGGCTGTTTTCAGACACACATACAGTACATTGCTACTTAATGCACAAAAAAGGCTTTTCCTTTTAGGATGAATGGTCGTGTGGGTGCATGGTCACATCCAAGCTAATACTTATTTCATTTCTCTTATAGGAGACCGATAAATTCCAGGATATTTTGGACAGAAACCAACTAAAAGGCAAAATGCCTTAGGAGTGACTAGCTGTACAGAAATCCTGACCAGGGCCCCAAACTCTGGGACCTGGAGCTCCAGCGGCAGGCAGAGGGTATAATTTTGAGGTCTGTATTTGCATGAATGACTGAACAACTCGGGACAGAGCTCTTTGTTAGCGAGCCTGCATCATGACCTCAGTTGAGAAACGACGCTCCGGACGAAAAAGTGGCGGGCATCGAAAGCACAGCGATGGAGGCTACAGTGATACTTCCAGCAGTGGATCGTTTCTTGATGAGACTGACCGTGAGGTCAGCAACCTGACAGATCGAGCATTCAGGAGTCTCTGCATTGGAGATGAGGCAGTTTATAATGACTCAGACCTCTGTTCATCTTCACCCTGCAGCCAGAAAGACAGACAACTGGCCTTTAGCCAGAGTGGCCAGGACAGAGACAGAGGGGACCGAGAGAGGGAGGAACTTAAGAGAGCTGCACATGAAAGCTTCACCCTCAGGGTGCAGCAGTATGGACAGGACTGGATCCATGGAGGAATGTACGGGGCTGAGATCCAGAGAGAGGTTTATGGAGAAAGGACACAGGGGAGGGTTTCTGCCACATTCCAGCACTCCTTTGTGGAAACCTCTCAACAGGAAAAATCTCTGAGGGAAGAACAGCTGTCTTTCCTCAGCAATGGAGCTACAGAGTTGAGCTCACAGCAACGCAGAAGTCGCTCCAGAGTTTCCTCCCTTATCAGAGTTTTTAATTCTGAGGGAAACAGGGTTGAACCAGGGGATGATGGTAAACTCAGAGAATGGAATGATGACACAAGCTGGGACAGATCAGCTCTGATGAGTATCCAAAAGGAACTTTCTGAATTCTCAACACCATACCAGCAAAACTTTACCAATGATCATTTCCCCTCAGCCGGCCCATTCTCATCCAAAGACACCAGCTTCTACTCTTCTCAAGTAGCAGCAGTGGCTCACATGAATTCTGCATCCTCTCTTATGAGCGCTTCCCACAGTAAACACAGCATGTCCACGCAGGTCAACTGTAACTCTAACTTCTTTATACACAGTGAGTTTAGTCCCTTCAAGTTATGGAGGGACCATAACAGGTTTCCCTTTCATCAAGGAGAAGTCTCAGGGTTTATGCAATGCTCAGAGTTTCCTAAATGGTATGAGACACCAATGTACAAGGAGCTTTCACTGGAGGCCCAACCACAGGGTCCTTATAGGTTGGAAGAGAGGAGTATAAGACATCCAAGGAATGACATGGCCCCGATGGCTTCTCCAACTCCTCCACACTCCACATCACTATCCGCAATGTTGCAGAAAGCTTCTGCTGTGGAGAAACGCAGTGAGTCAGAGGTGGCAGGTCATTACCCCCAAAGGAAGCAGATGCAGGGCTTGGGGGCTAACAGGTTCCCATCCAAGCGCCCATCAACTGCATCTCCAACTACTGAGATGTCTCGACGTGTCCAGGACACCATCAGCTCCGTGAAAGCCCTCAAGGAGAAAATCAAAATGATGACAGAGGAAAACATGGAAACAGAAATGACTGCAAATCAACAAGGGGTACTTTGTAGCAACGATAATTTAATTCCCTTTGGCAACAATGTATTAACAGTTGCGCCAAATGTTACCAAGAGTAACACAAGCACAACTCCCTTCAGCATCAGCCAGCTGCTCACACCTTCAGTCCATGCACATCAAGAAGCAGAGACATCCGAGGTTCGACAATGTGCTGTTTCCCCGCAGCCTGTGGAACATCCTCCAGTGCGAGCTGAAAGCAGGGGAGCTACCCCTGACGTTAGGATGTCCAGTTACAAATCCAGAGCTACAAGCCTACTCTTCAATCTCAAAGACAACAGGAAAAGAGTAAAAAACACCTATAGTCCTGCCAAATTTAAAGCCTTGGAAAAACCGGAGAAAAACAAACAGCCCTCTATCCAGGAGCCTAGAGACACTGTAATAGATATCCCTGAATTTCCAGATCCAGACATTCAGCTTACCGAGATAGAGGAATCCAACAGGACAAATCCTGCCTTACATCACTATGTCAACCAGTATCAAAGCCTTGGTTTGTCACATACAATGCAAAATTCACAATCTGCATCAGCACATGCAGACCAATATTCAGAATACACTTTAAGTCATTATCAGACAGCTCAGATGCAAGGTGAAATGGTACATCACTCCAGGTTCACTGGCTTCATACCTGAAAATTGCAGTACCAATCAGCTGGCTAATGGACAGAATCCCCATGAAGACTTAATGTCATTTACTCCCTATAAGCAAGGTATGATAGATAATGTAGAAACTCTGGGAGGGGATGTATACAGGTTTAAATCATCTTATACAGCTACAGAGACACCAAAGCAAAAAGCTGAAAACAATCAAACCAGCGAACATTTCATAAGTAAGGCAAGTGCTGAGCAACACTGTATCGAAACAGTAGGAATGGAAATAGCAAAGATGGATAGATATCAGCAACTCAAAGAGAACAAACATAATTACAGTAATCTGTCCTCACAGGATAGGTGGAAACAGACCAACAGCCAAGACACAGAAAAGCATAGTCGTAAAGCAGATATTTCTCCATGGAAACAAGAGATAACTGCTTTAATAGAAAGAGACCAACATACACAGGCTTATCAAAGAGAAGCCACAATAAAAGAGGAACTAAATGTACCCAGAGACAAATACAGAGGAGAAAATCAGCAAAATATGAATAAAGAACTAGAAAAAGTAGAGTCAAGGCAGAGTTTTGGTGTTGGAACATCTTCTCATAAAAGTATTGGATTAGTCAATCCTAACATTTCAAACCAACTGCCACAATATGCACCATTTAGTAATGACCCTATGGAAAATCAGTATTATGGACTGTATCAACCCGGGGCAATTAGGGACAAATGTGTACCTCAAAAGTATTACGGATACAATGCCGAAAATGAAATGAAAGAAAATATTTTGACACATAATTATACTGCATATACTGACCAGGAATACCAAAACAAACACAGCCTCTATTCTAATAAAGATAACAGAGAAACAGATCAGAGAAAACAATATATACCAGTTCCAAAGGGACATGAAATAGAACAAGCCAGACCACAATTTGAACATGATATGCAGAGGAAGTCATTAGCTAATCATGACAATGCAGCTGCCACAGTGGCAAACCAGGTGAAGGATAGACTGTCTGTTGAGGTCAAGGCTGAACAGGCCACAGCAGAACATATAAAAGCACAACACACCCAAGCAGAGCTGGCAAAAGCTCAGCACTGGGCTCAAGTGGAGCAGCCCAAAGCAGAGTCGGCTAGGTTAATTTTAGCAGACCAGACTGGTTCAGAGAAAGTCAAAGCAGAACAGTCCAAAGCCAAACTAACAGAACATGAGATAGTACAACAGGCTAAAGCAGAACATATTAAAGAGGAGGAAAGAAAAGGGGTGCAAGCAGAACAGTCCAGAGAAAAACAACCAGAGCAAGGCAGAGTGGAAAAGACAAAGGTAGAGCAAACCACAGTACAGAAGTTAGCAGAAGAGCCAAAAAATTTTACAGAGGAAGCAGGAGCCATGCACATGAAAGAGGAGCAGGTCAAAGCTGAGCAAGCTGTAGTAGAAAGGCTAAAAGAAGAACATATAAAATCTGAACTGGCAAAGACTGAGAAGACAAGAATACAGCAAGCTGTACAAGCAAAAAGAGCAAAGATCAAATTAGAACAAATTGCGGAAGAGCAGTTAAGAGCAGAACAAATTGAAAGAGAACAGAGAGAGGCAGAACAAATCAGAACAGAAAACATTAAAGCCGAACAGGTGGAAACAGAGCATAGAAAAGAAGAAGAAGCTAAACAAGAGCAGCTAAAAGACCAAGATAAAACAGAACAAGAAAAAATGAACTTAGCTGAAATGATGAAAGTCAAAGCAGACAACATTAAATTTAAGGATGTTAGACAAGAGAAAGCTGCGGAAGACTCAATACAAGCGGGTCAAGCAAATGCAGAGAAACTCACTACACAGATAAGTAAAGCCAAACCAGATCTGACAAAGATAGAGCAAACTAAATTGGATCTAGTTGGAGTAGAGCTAACAAAACCAGAGAACCTGCAGGACAGATTAGCGAAACCTGCAACAAAACTATCAGTGATACAACACGTCAAAAATGAGCCAGATAAGGTTGAACAAGTTAAGACAGAGTTAGCTAAAGCCAAAGCAGAATTGGCCAAAATAAAAGAGAAAATGAGAGGAGAGCAAAAAGAGAAAGTCAGAAATACTATCATCATAAAAGAAGATGACATTACAAAGATCGAAGTTCCCTTAAGTATGAATATTAATAAAAATGAGGAATACATAAAGCAGGATCAGGCAACACAAATACATCAACAGAAGGAGGACTCAGTTTACAGGAGAAACAGTAGAGATAGCAGGGCTGATGATTATGACTATCTAAGAGAGAAATATGGCATTACTAATGCAGTTTCAACAAACAGAAACTATGTGTCAGCTGCAGGAAATGATTCTTCCAATGAAGCCAATGAAACTCCAACCGTTAACACAGAAGAAATGAAAGTAGGCAGTCTTAAATCCAATAATGTTATAGGCGGTCACTATGTTTACAGTGAATTCTCTAAGGAATTCAAGTTATCCAGTACTGATGACTTACCTACCCATTTGGACAATATAGCAAATTGTGACACTGTTATTGATAAAGTGGAGGATTATAGTGTTGAAAATTTGGAAAAAGGTGACCCCAAGAAACCAACCGATGTTTCACAGCAAAGAGATTCTGATTTGACTAGACTGCCCCCCCTTGAAAGAAAACCCAAGTCAAGTGAGCACAGTGTAGGTCCAGTTAAAGCTCTGCCTTTTCCCCCTCCCAGAGCATTGTCCCATAAAGAGAAAGCACAGAGCAAGCAGGAGATTCTGACTTCCAAGATAAAAGCTCACGCTGAAAAAGAAATTTCAGCAATTAAAGAAAAGGGTTTTGCAATTAGAGATGGGTTTATGTCTAAAAATCATACCAAGCAATTAATAGATAGTCAGAGCATTAATGTATGGCACAGGCCACAAACACAGGAGATGTCTAAAAAGCATGAAACCACAGTGTTTAGTCACAGTACACCAAAGCACCAGATGGAACCTTTAGGAATACAGGTGGAACCAGTCAAGTGTGTTTCATCCCAAAGCTCTGCTACAATGTCAATAACATCTGCACCAACTACTGGTAAGCTAGTAGATTATTCACAAAAACAAGTTCCCAAAGAACTGGTGAAGAGTAATGAAAATGTGACAGAACCACCCAGAGATGCAACACAGATAAGAAGTAATGGCAAGATGATAGACGACGGCTTGGTAGAAAATCCGACGAAAGAGAATCAATCAGGAATTAATTCGCCAATGCAAAGCATAGAGCAGGCACCCAAGAACAACCAAGGAAAACAGAGAACAAATCATGGAGAGAACTATGGAAAAAAGAAAGAGGGACTTGAAGAGAATTCTGCCACCAGCACTGACCATCTGAATGAGAAAAAACAGGATACATCACAAGTAACATCTCTGGACAAAGCTGAAAGCTTCAAACCTATGACAACAGAAAAGCCTGAGAGTAAATTTGAAGCAGTTCACGAGGACTCAGCATCTTCACCAAATCTTCAGATCAAGACCCCTGTGGCTGATAACAGCTTGCAGATCATGGGAATAATGGTAACTGTACGGGAAAGAGAGCAATCTGAGAACAATGGTCACAGGGACAACAGTACCCAAGAAAAAATAAACACAAAAGAGGAGGAGTGCAGTAATTCAGAGCTAAATAAATCTCATCCTAGCTCAGGTGCAGAAGTAAGTAAAAGAAATAAATCTTCAGAGGAAGTTAGCATAGCAAAGGCAAAAGACAGTGTTGTACAGGAAACTCATCCCACAGTGAAGGAAGATCAAACTGAATTTGGTATGAATAATCACTCTGAAAATGTGCAGGAAAGTTCAACCCTGGAGACCAGAGAGAACCATGTGTCTGAGAATATCACTGAGAAAAGGACTAATCTCCAGGAGAGTTCTTCAATAAATGCAGAACCCCACAGCGAAACGCAACTTCAAGAGCAATTGGCTGAAAAAGGTTTGCCATCCTCAGTACCAGCTAAAAATAATGTGTTGGCTGAAACTCAACCCCTTCAATCCCAGGACATTATAACAAGAGAAATGAAAGACTCCTCAAATAAAACACCAAAAGAGAACCCAGCAAAGGAGGTAGGGAAAGATGAAGTAAAGAGGAATATGGAAGAGAAAATTCCACAAGAAACACATACCAATGAGAACTTCATAGCTAAAGTGGTTAACACACAAATCAACTGCAATAACGATTCAAACGGAGTTGATGCTGAAGCTCTGGTAAAACATGAGGCCCAGCTATCAGTGACAGAAAATATGACACCTGTCAAAAATCCAGCCAAAAGCATGAGCACAGACGGCAAGAGTGCACCCCTAACGGAGGAAAAGACACATGACTTAACACCACTGAATCCACTCAATAGAACCAGTCCGTCTCAGCAACTAACTGAGAATCAAAACAGTCCTGTATCTCCAACACTACAATATAAAAAGACACACATTGGAGAATATAATCAAGTGGATGATGGTGTGCATAAAGACAGCATTGCCATCAAAGTTGTGCAAGCAGTGACCGAGAAGGACAACCTGAAGATGGCAGGAAAACATCATGTCACAACTGTCCCCTCTGATATAGTTGTATCCCATGAACACATACAAGTTGCATCATCCAGTTCTGAAGAAAAAGTAAACACTTCAAACAATGAAGGCAGAACCGAAGGAAACAAATCGGGAGAACAATACGCGTTGTCCAGTGTGAGAAAAGAGTCTGATTCATTGGAAATCAGCAATCAACAGAACAGCGTAACTGCACCTACTGAGAATACACAGGATGAAAACAGAAAGCCTGAAAATGTAAAGGAAAATGGGAAGTCAGTGGATGAATCAAAGATACAAGCAATGGAGGGAGGCTACTTTCAAGTACAAGGGGTAGCAGAAACAAATAATGAACCACACAATAGTGCATATTTTGTGGAGACATTAGATGGTGTTTTAAAGGGAGGGGAACTTCCTGAGTTACTCCCATACAAGTCTACTCTCAGCAATAAATCAGACAAGGAGGTGAAATATGGAGCCTTTGTGTTGGATCAAAGTAAAAGGAAAACAGCAGAATCAAGTCCAGTATGTCTTCAAAATGAGAACACAGAAAAGGAGAAAAACTCGGAACCACAGGATAAGCTGGTTTCAAAGCATAGTGATGTTCCCTCAGAGAAGAAGAGTAATAATGATACAATGGAAGCAGGTCAAGCTCATCACATCAGAAAAGATCACATAGTGAGCCAATCCAGTTTATCAGCGAGGGAAAGACAGAGCTCAAGAAATTCACAAGCAACAAAGGAAAATGCAGTCAAGGAGAAACCTGAAGTTAAACCAAAACCGAAAGAAAGGGTATCCACAGTACCTGAAATATCCGCACTTGCAGACTATGCCAGATTAAAAGTAATTGTTTCAGAAGAGCGGGCAAACACAATTCAGGAGTTGCCACCCAACAAAAAGGAAGGATTCTTTCCACTAATACAGACTCGTTATGGCAGACGTCCGGTATTCACTGCTGTACCAAAAGACATCTCTGTGAATGAGAAAAGTTTGCCAAATAAGACAGAGGTGAGTGCCAAAGTGAAAAAAGAGCCTAAAGCATTGGTATTTCCCATTACAGAGAAAGAACACCAAAGGACAGGGATGTTCAAACTGGGGGATAAAGAAAGACAAGAGAAAATGGTTGTAAATGCCTCAGGGGCATTAGATGCTGGGCCTCAAAATGCACAATGTCTCAAAGAGAGAAACAAGTCGCCAACAACTTGTTTTAAGAACCAGGAAAAAGAGAACCAAGTCGCTGGAACTGATACTCAGAGACTTTGTCAAGAACAAAGTATTCATCAACCAGAAAATCCTCCTGTGCAAGCATCAACCTCTTCTCCTAGAGTCAACAGGCCAAGAAGTGCGTCTGTGTCACAACATCTAATGTCACTTGACAACTCTAATCCATATGAAAAACCTGAGGAATTTTCTTCAAAAGCTGAAAAAATACCTTTTTTTTATCCACAACCCACCTCGGGGCAAGTGTACAACTTAGAGGAAAGCCCAACAACTCTAAGAAAACGTGAAAAGATTGAAAATAAGCTGGCTAAGATCAGAGAGGAGAGAAAAGAAAAACTGAGACGAGAAAGGCTTGACACTCAGCATGAAGAAACTACAGGACAACAGTTAGAGGAAGAACAATTGTCAGTGATGGAAGTGGAGAAAAAACACATGAAAGAGGAGAGTAAAGCTTCTCTGGCTGAAGAAGAGAGGAGAGCTACTCAGAGAGAAGAGGAGAGGAGAGCAAAAGAGAGGGAGGCCATAACTATTAAGATCAGAGAGAGGTGGGAAAAACTGAGAGAAAAAGATAGAAGAGCAGTGGGAGAAAGAAAAGCAAAACAGATAGAGGCAGACGGAGCTGCTCAAAAAGAAGAGATAAGAGCACAGCAAAAAGAAGAAGAAAGGAGAGTCAAAGAAGCTGAGGAGAGGAGAATAAAAAATGAGGAAGAGAGGCGAGAGAAATTGAAAAAGGAGGATGAGGAGAAGAGGAGGTTGAAACAGCAAGAGGAGGAGAGAGCTACTCAGGTGGAGCAGCAAAGGAAAGCGGCACTTGAGGAACAGCAAAGGAGAGATGCTCAGGAAAAGCAGCGAAAGAGAGCTGAACTACAGGAGGAGCAAAGGAAAGCTGCTTTAAAGGAGCAGCAGAGGAGAGCTGAACTAGAGAGGAGCAGCAGAGGAGAGCTGCTGTAAAGGAGCAGCAGAGGAGAGCTGCTCAAGAGGAGCAGCAGAGGAGAGCTGAACTAGAGGAGCAGCAGAGGAGAGCTGAACTACAGGAGGAGCAAAGGAAAGCTGCTGTAAAGGAGCAGCAAAGGAGAGCTGCTCAAGAGGAGCAGCAGAGGAGAGCTGCTGTAAAGGAGCAGCAGAGGAGAGCTGCTCAAGAGGAGCAGCAGAGGAGAGCTGAACTGCAGAGGAGAGCTGCTCAAGAGGAGCAGCAAAGGAGAGCAGCTCAAGAGGAGCAGCACCAGAGAGCTGCACTAGAGGAGGAGCAAAGGAAAGCTGCTTTAAAGGAGCAGCAAAGGAGAGCTGCTGTAAATGAGCAGCAAAGGAGAGCTACTCCACTTGAGCAGCTAAGGAGAGCTGAACTAGAGGAGCAGCAAAGGAAAAGTGACATTGAGGAGCAGCAATGGAGACCTGCACTAGAGGAGGAGCAGCAGAGAGCTGCACTAGAGGAGCAGAAAAAGAGAGCTGAACAAAGAGAGCAGCAGATGAGAGCTGCTCAAAAGGAGAAGAAGAGGATAGCTGCACTAAAGGAACAGCAACAGAGAGCTGCTCTGATTGAGGAGCAAATGCAAGCTAAACAGATCGAGGAGAAGATCCTCACTGAAACTGGGGAGGAAAAGAAAAGAACTCAGCGAGAGGAGGAGGGGAGAAAAGCTGAAAAAGAAAAAGCAATTATAAAACAGGGCAAAGAAGGGATGACAAGACAGCTTGAGGAGAACCAAGCAGCAATAAAAGAGGAGGAAAAGACAGTAGCACGAGAATGGCCGCAATCTCAAAGAGAAGATGAGGTCAGGGCTAAAAAGACAGAAGCAGAAGAAAAGTCTGCAGGTCAGAGAGAGAAGGAGACAGACACTCAGATGGAGGAGCAGAAAAGGGCAGTGCAGAGGACGGATTCTCTCCAGTACTATGCCATCACCTCAACAGAATCAGAGAGGAAACCCAAAGAAAGACAACTATGCTCCCCTTCACCTTCCCAACAAAGGAAGACTCTATCACGAGTTGAGTCAATCGAGGACTCAGGACCCCACACTAGGCCTTTTAGGCCACATGGTGCTGCGTCCCCAGCTCCATCCCTACCCCGCTCCAACACGTCCTCGCCTGCACTGGGAGTCAAGCCCTCCATGTTCAGGGTGAAGGATAACACCATCAGAGGTTTCTCTTTCACAAAGTCAGTCAAACCACGCTTTCATAAGAACTTTGGAGGGGATTTCCGAGTGGGTTCACCCATGGACAGAGGGTTTGAGAGAGAGGAGGAGCAGGAGATGATGAGACGCAGTGCTGGAATTCCTGACAGACTTGCTGCTATCAAAGAACTCTCAACTTTTCAGCCATCATTTTCATCACAGGATTACTCAGCCCATCTTCCACAACACAGGCCTTATTCCAGGAGGAGCATTGTCCTGGATGAAGACGACTCCCGCTCAATTTTCAGCAACATTTCAGAGGATGTGGAGAGTTTTGCCACAACTGTAGACCTGGCAGATGTACGAGGCCTGTATGACTACGAGAGGCCGGAGTCAGCCTGTAGCTTCAGCAGCGACGTGTCCCGTTCTTTGGGCAAGCCACCGGTTGTTCCCCCAAAGAGTGAGAAAGCCTTGCGCAGGGCCAAAAGGTTGACGACTCGGAGGATAAAGAAGGAGCTGTGCAAAGCTGCAGCAGACAGCCCTGCTGGGGTCGAGAAACCTCTTCAAGAAGTCTCCAGTATTCCTCCATCCACTGCCACTGAGGTACGCTCCTCCAACTGCCATGCTGTGGCTTCCCCTCATTTTTCCTCACCTGTCTCCCTTGCTCATGCTCCAGCATTGGGGTCTAGCTTGCCTTCTTCCCACACAGAGCACCAAGCCTCTCGCCGCTCTGTCCACGCTTCCCCCCACGCCACTGGTCCTATCTCCCTCCCAGCTGCCTCGCCTCATGCTACTGCTCCTGTTACCCTCCCTGTTGCACCCTCTCATGCTACTGGCCCTGCTTCCCGCACTGCTGCTCCTAAAACAGTTGCTCATGTTCCTTCTTCTCCCACTTTCCATCATGCCAACCATCCAGCTCCAGTGACACAGTACCATGTAGAGTCAGGCTATCCACAGACCTATCCACTGACTCAGCGCAAGGTGCTGCAAGATGTCGGCTCTGGTCAGTATTTCGTAGTGGACGTGCCTGTTCAAGTGAAAACAAAGACTTTCTTTGACCCAGAGACAGGAAAGTATGTTAAGCTGAATGTGCGTGAGTCTGGCCAGAGTACTTCCCAACCCCAGCCCCAGCAAACGTACCCCAAGCCTCAGCTCCAATCCCAAATACAGGTCAAGCCGCAGCAACCCCTGTCCCGGGCCTCTCCAGCTGGCAAGCCCTTTGTGCTCTATCAAGGCTACAATGATTATTCCCAAGGCTACCAGCCTGCAGGTATGAATTTGTTGCCCCCCCACAGGTCATCAGACCCAGTGACTCTCCACCAGGACAAACAGCCTTTCAGGGAAAACTGTAGCTATGGACATTCAGCCCCTGAAATAAGACAGGACTCTGAAGAGCATCGCTACAGCCCAGAGAAGACACCATACATGGACACAGTTAATGATACAGAGAAAACATATAACACAGTTTACAACACACATGGCTCACATGAGGCATTCCCAGAGTGTGACACAAACAGCCAGCTTGCAGTAAGCTCAGTTTGTGAAAATGATAACTCAGCCCACTCACCATATCAGCCCCGGGATATAATAACTATGAGTGAACTGGAGGATTTTATGGAGGTGTCTGACTGGTGAGAACAAAGAATGATTGCTTTGCCTCAAATGCATTAATTATGTAATAATGATGTAAAGCAGACAAGAGGCTAAATAAATTATTTGATAAAATAAAGATACCCAAAAGCACAGTATGAATGGTTCATTATATGAAGTGTTTTAAGTACTTGTAAATGACTTTTTCAAGTGAAAATAGTCTCAGATTGTTGTCAGATTGCAGTTTTAAAAAGTCCCTATGATATGCTGTTAAATCGCTGCTGTGGAATTTGGACAGTTAATTGTTGAGCTATTTATTGTGTTACAGAAAAGTTCACCATTCCATTTGACTTTTGAATGTGAGAAGCTAAGATATGATTCATGTTGTGGTCAGCGTCCTGTTGCCTCCTAGACCTAGAAGAACGTTATCATACATTAGACAGCAGCAGTTTGCCGACAGTGTTCAGTAGCTTGGAGAAATGTTGGTCTCTTCTATGAATGCTGGCAGGCCTGCTTAAGTTTTAATGCTTTTTTCTTTTTGGAGAAATCTTACTTTTGGCATTTTGTGATGCATGAAAAATTGTTAAAACCACAGTGTCAATTAAAGATATACAGATGGTGTAAAGCATAGTCTGTGTATTCAAACAATGTGTCAAAGTGAAAACATGATGATGTGATTGTTGCTGTTTTTAAGTTTTAATTTCTCAAAGTAGTCAATTTTTAAAGTTGGAAGTTTGTGAGAATGTTTCAGTGTTGCTGTGAAACAGAGTAGTTTGACAAGGACTTGTCCAGGCAATAAAAACACACTTCATTCTACTAAATAATTTCTCACCATAATGAGTTCAATAGCAACTTGTAAAGGTTGTAAATAAACAAAAACTAAATATAAAAGATTGCCCTGCATGTTGTAATAACAATAACTGCCACTGAAACCCTGTTCTGACTCATGAAATGTAGCCTGGGTCTGAATGACTCAAAATGAAGAGTCTTTTTACAGAGTGCATGAGACAATTGTAAATTGTTAGTGAGAGAGCACAATAAAATGTCTTGAGAGAGTTCATAAAAAAAGGAGAAAATAACATTTTGTTTATGACATTTGCGTGTATGTGTCCTTTTTTGCTGTATGAATCTAAATGCTCAATCTTTGCCTATTGACCCAGGGAATCCAATGATAGAAATAATACAGGGTGAAAATGTCTTTTCTTTGATTTCCCTTGATTCACAAACCCAGATTCAATGAACAGCATTGTGGTATGAATGCCTGCCTATATTTCCCAATTTCAAAGTAACCTCAAGTGTTGTTGTCCCCCTGAGAAGCAGTAACCTACTTTGACCACTGCAGGGCAGAGGAGAGTGATTCCTCCACTAGAGTGAAGACTTAAACCCAAGACTTAAATAGAGGGAAATTTGAGGGGAAACCTAGAGTAAAGGATGTAGTTAGGAAGACATAATAATTCTCCACAGTTTATTATTTTAGAATTTTTACACATTACCCTTAATTGATAAAACTTGCACTACAGCTTAAACTTAAGCTGCATAATACAATTACTGTATTATAAAAAACAAAAGATTTAGTCAAAGTTGGAAATGGTTGAGCCATCTTATCAACCCGGCCAGTACATTTTCCACTGAATCCATCCATCAAGAGAATCCTACATAGGTCATATAAACAAAGGGTTAAATCTGTTGTGTAATTCCATTTGGCTTTGGCAGAGCTCGAAGCGCCAGCAGAAGCCCTGCCTCAGCAGTTTAGCCTGCCCAATAAAGCAGCAGGCTTCATACCACTGGGACAGTCTGACGACCACAGCCAGAGACAAGCCCATGCCACTCTGTCCTGCAGCCAGACTGGGAGAGGTCCCAGCACACTCACGCACATCCATATAAATGCATGGCACAAAAAGAGCTCACATATATGAACATCAACATTTCCTCTTTGTAAACTTTATTGGGAGATGCAAGATGAGCAATATCCCTTGACTTTGGGAGTAACTTGGGTAATGGAAATGCATGTTCAGCTCTTCATTGTATATGCTTCTCAAAATGACATGCAGTGTGACAGGCGCATGCACACATCCAAACCAACCACGAAACCTGACCGTCGCTTTACAGTTGTGAGGTTTTGGGCCATGGTCCAAGACTCCTAACAGAAACAAAGGAAATGACATTTCCTACATTTTGCAGGACTCACAAAGAAAAAGAGAGAGAGAGAGAGGGAGAGCGGGGAAGAGAGACAGCCAGAGACAGCCAGAGAGAGTGAGAGAGTACTGGGAGAGTGAGTGGGAGTTTCTAAGTGGGAACAGAACATTTACTGTTTCATATTACACAGAAAAGAGGAGAAAGAGGAGAAGAGTTAATGGTGGGTAAGGGCTCTTGTGGGTCGTGTAGTCAGACTCTGTTTTGAATGTAGCTGCTTGTGTAAGTGCTGTGCAGTTGTCTGGGTTTATGGATTCGCTGACTGTGGAAAATGTACTTATCTATAGTGGTCCTTGTCCTGACTAAGGCTCTCGTCACAGGTAAGTTTACCTTGTTTACATCAGTGTCAACCAGTAAGAATGTTAGGAAGCAGGCGAGAAAGAAAACAAATGTATCTAAAGTATTAACTTGATCCATGATCTAACCTACACCACTTTAAACCATAAAAAAAGTTTTTTAAGAAACACAGGCATGAAAATAATGTAGAACATACAAAAAACCCACCTCCTGATTGTTATTGTTTCTACAACAAACAAAAGTTGTAAGCGTATTAATCATTATTACATTATACAAAGTTACATAGACAAAGCAAAAGTTTTTTCCGAACTTGGCAAATATGGTTTTGTTTAAGATAAACCAGTTGTTGCATTAAGCAAGATCATTCTCTTTGATGAGAGAGAACTTAAGTATGATTTGCATTCTATTAACTGCAATAAGTTGGATTTACAACTAATATTTCCTGTCCTATAATCTTTTGGTTATGTCAAGTTTCGTGTTATGCTGTTTTGAGTCCCTGTTGCTGCTTTTCATGTCATAGGAAATAGTATAGGACAGAGAGAGATTCCCCAACTCAAGAAAGCGGCAATGCATAAAAACAAAAAACAGCAAGGCGGTCCAGATGGTCCGTGTTATCTTGTCGTGTTTCTCTTTACCTGTTATGGAGTGTACTGTACTGAAGATGAATGTTTCCCACCTGTGGATTCTCTTTGCCTGTCTGATCACACATATTGTGTCCAGACCCAGTTTCTATTCCAGACAGACCTAACACAGCTGGAAGGCGAATAAAACAAAATTACCTCCAGGCTGTTTTTGTTTTCTCATTCTTAGTTCTCTTTTGCTTTCTTCCCATTACGAACTGAATTCCCATCCAGTGATGGAATAACATATACAAATGGAACCAGCGATCATGTGAGATCTAACAGCATAAATCCAAGTAGTCACTGTGGGTCTGCATATAAACTTACTTGTCTAAATACCACGGTTGTGTTTAGTTGGCAGGAAATCCAACATCCCACAAAATGAATTCAAACTTTTTCCATGTCGGGCACATTACCAGCTCTAATTAATGATTAATTTAAAAAAAAATGGAGGAGTCACTCAAGCAATAAGATCATTGCACTCATGCTTGGGAAAAAATGTTTCATGGTTTGGTTGTATTGTATCATTGAAACACCACACGCAGCACAGTACAACATCCTGCAAAAATATTAATACACAATACAAAAGTGAATATCCATAAACATATCCATAAAAAGGACCACATATTGAATAGAGTACAGGATAAAAATGTGTTTTTGTTTGCAAAAATAAAAAACACATTTGAAAAAATAAAAATGTCAGCGTTACATACCACCTGTATTGTTTGTGTCCTTTTTTAACAGAGGTATGTCTCGCCCTGAATGTGACGGTGACGCCTGGACCTATTGTCATGGTAGCAGAGAAAGACAACTTGACACTGTCCTGCCTGGTATCTCAGAGGAAGAGGGCCAGCAGTGTCCTCATCCTTCGCTGGCTCTTCTCTCCTCTTGCTGCTCCTACTCTGGCACCTACTCCCACCTCCCCATCCCCCTCTCCTCCTGCCCTCGAGCCCTCTCAGTTTCTGATTGTGAAGATGGGCATAAAGAAAATGAAGCTGTATGGGAACTACACCCGTCGTTTCCCTCAGCCAAAGTTTCGTCTGTATGAGGAAACGGAGGGAGAGCTCTACCGGTTGCAGATTTTTAATGTGATGGTGACAGAACAGGGTTTCTACACCTGTAAAGTTCAGGAGATCCGCAAACACAGAAACACATGGAGAGCATCATCCAACGGTACCAGCACCACACAGCTCACAGGTAAGTAAAGGTGTACTTGAACACATTGTTCTATATACGGGCACATTTTAGCTGATGATGAGGTGAACGTTGAGGGATGGAGGCCTTGGGATTGTTTTGCCGTCAGCTGTTTTTTTTCTTTCTCAGCAAGCATCCTCCCTGTCTAGGTGGCAAGTCAAAAGGGAATTAGGCAGTGAAACATCAATGAAACAAATTATTAATATTGCAATATTTCTAGCACAGTTGGAAATCAGACTGCAGTTACCTTTAAGCCTTTTGTCAGAACAAATGCAAGAGGAATTAACATAGATTTAAGCTTCACCTGTTTCAGAAAGGGGAAGTTAAGTAGATCAAATCTGTGCACAAATAAGTGCATTATCTACTACATTTTATACTTTGAATACTTTTACACAAACCTGATAACTAACAAGAAAGGGTCAGACAAAAAGGGGATTTTTAGTGTTATTACTCAGAAAATAGTCTCAATGGAATACTCCTTTCCAAGGAATTCCCTTAGCCGCACACAGTCAGCGGAGGCATGCTCTCCATTTTATCTAGATATGGAAATGACTGAAAGAAGGAGGAACAGAAGTTTTATTAAAGGGCAAAGGGCAAAGAGAAATGTGTAGCATGTGTTCTTCGACTCTAGCGTTGGGGCTATATATAAATAGTGCCTATATGTGTTTGAGTGTGACCCCAATCCTCTGGCATTTCCATCTCAAAACAATGAGCTCACATAGCCAAACCACACTTAACAATATCACTCTCTGTGTATGAAACGGAGTGTAAAAGGTAGAGTGTTGCTGAGCTGGCTACACTCAAAAACTCTGAAATACATGACGTAAGCATTCTGGGTTTACTTTTATGCAAGCCTCAGGAGGAAATTAACTGGAGAATTAAGTTGCAGCAGAACTTATTTAGTCTGTGCCAGGGTTCCTGCAAAAATCAACAAAAAACAACACACACTGATCTGGTTAGGAACTAATTAAAATCATGTGCAGCAATAAATATGTCTTTATACAGCACAATCCTATATCTGATTTAACTGGATTGATTGCAGTGAAGCTCTCAGTTACTATGGGAGGCAAAAGATCGGAGTTTCAGTAGACATTTAAAGTGCCGCTATGTGTGTGTGTGGCTACACCTGACTCAGTTGCACAGTTTACCTTTCACTAAGTGTATGCCTAGAAGTTTAAGTGAGACGGAGCCATCCGGCAACGCCCAGTCCTATACTCAGGGAAATGTCCCACTAAGGAAGCCACACAACCTCAGGCATCTCCGACATGCATTGACCACAGAACCAGAAACACAAGAGCCGACATTATGAGGGTAAACAAAGAGAAAACTAAGTTTGACTCTCAGTGTAATCCAGGGAACCCCTCAGTTTACAGATTTCAGTCTGCAGATCTCAGAGCGAAGGCTACACCCCACTGAGATCACCGGACTACTCCTACTCAAAACCTTTCGCACAGAGGGGAGATGGTTTGTCCTCTCCCACATCTCTAAACCCCAACTTCAGACCTTCAGATTTAATGGTGGAACACTTCCTGCTGCTTTTACACTGGTGAGCAGACAATCTGCAGTGTGAAATTAAATCTCACTGCTCTCTGGCCTCAGGTTTCCAGCCCTGCTGCCCTGTCTTCACAGCTCGACTGGGGGAAAACCAGATGAGTCTAAATCTGTTCCTAATGGTTTTTGGCTCTTCATTTAGACACATCTGTATGTTGTGTACTGTGATACTACTCTAACAGCCAACCTGTTAATAGCGGGCTCCATGCACTGATCAGATATGGGATTTAGAATGTGGCTAAACACAGTTTGATGGTCAGACATGTGGTTAACTGTTAACTGCTCACATTGCCAGGAGATGTCTATTAAATGTCACCTGTCAACAAGTCAAAGAGTGACACTCTGCTACAACTTAGACTGACATCACTTTTTCTCTCATGCTAAACTGCGGGTGGACAAAATAATAAAACTTCGAAAACTGTCCCTCTATAATTATCATGGTACTGAAATAACACAATTCAAAAATTATACATTTAAGATTTAGAAAAAACAGCATATTGTAGGGCTCCTGTACCACATTGAAATTTTGAAAAGCCTCCCTATTGTGACAATAATCAAACTTGTTTTCTAAGTTTTATTTTTGGGAACTGGATACATATTTTGGCAAAAATGATTAATGAAAATATCTAATCGAACACTCACCACAGTATCTTGAGAAACACATCAGTTGTCTACCATTGTCGATAGTTTATCCTCCTTCTCCTGTAAACCTGATCCCTGATACATCTGATACAGTTTTTGTTACCATTTTTGATGTTTGGTCACAACACAAAACTGTTGTGTTGCTCCCCGACATTAATGAATGTGATACTCAGACTGAACAGTGGTCTGGAAACAGGCTAAAAGTCAATTAGAGTTAATTTCTTATCATTTCTTATTAATATGTTTATCAACCTCTGTTTAAGAGACATATTAAAATCTCATTATGGGGAGCAGAGAGACAAAGTAATTTATGTACACGGCTTCTATTCACTCTCCTTGATAAATACCCCTGACCTATACACAGCCCATCAGTCATTCTCACATACTGACGACTTACTTGCTCATTCTCTTGTCAAACTGACAAAGAAAACCGCTGCATTAAACAATTGGGAAGTGACCAACAAAAGGAGGTGGAGATGCAGAGCAACAGGGAACCCCCTCAAACATTATCCAAGAAGATCAATGTAACCAAGCCTCTGTGTATTTATGTGTTGTGTGTGTGTGTGTGATGGGTTTGGCGGATGCTGCGGCAGACTCTCCCTTTATGACAGTGGTTTTGATATTTCTGGAAGCCACTGAGGCTGTCCGCGTATTGGGTCAGTGCCCTAGCACAACAGCAATTTACAGACATTTTTTTGTCTGGGCACAGTTTTCTGTCCTCAATGTGCCTTTATTTCTGACTTTGTTTCTAACAACTCTTCCCCCAGTGCACTTTACTTTGGAGAACGGTAGCAGTGAAGGACTGTGGCGTTTACTTGCAGGTACCGTTTTCATCTCTGGCCCCACCTCTGTTTGACTTTTCCATGTACCTGTTTGATAATGCCACTGCTCTGATGCCGATCTCTAAGATTATCATCTGTCTCTGTTTTGAAGATGTGTATCTGTGTGCTGTGCTGATCTGCTCACTCGGCCTGTTGTCCATCTTCCTGTTCACTCTGCTTCTCACTTGTCAGTACTTTCACAGAAGACAGAGGCTCAAAGGTAAAACTGTCATTTATTTTCCTACAGTAACTTCACATGTATAACTTTTCTTATTCAAAACAATAACTGAACATTTGTTTGCAGTTAAGTCAACACAATTTTTTTTCTGATGCTTTCTCTACAGCCAGTTACCTTCTGGTCAAGTGTCCAGAAAGGAGGTACGGTGTGCTGTTTATTAAAATTAGCAATGAAACAATTTGATAACAATGATTAACTGCTCATTCAATTGACCGAATATGAATCATCATAACTGATAGATCACAAAATAATCAAAAGTTTCATTAAAAAAAAAGTCTATTGCACGGCACCACAAATTCCGGATTGTTTACATTGTATTCTGTTATTTCTTGAGTCTTACAATATTGTAAATATTTTGCAGAATTGACTCATCAATAATGAAAGTGTGAGTTGCAGCCCTAATTAAAACTTCCCTCCATACAGCTCAGGAGAGACTGTAACCAGTTCCAGCAGTTCCTCCAGTTCCTCCCCAAGGGCACAAAGGAAAGACACAAGACAGAAACCTGACAGAGGAGTCACAGTAACACCACCTAAACTACCAGAGGAGCCACCGCCACACATACCAGCCAAAGGTAAAGGGACATTTTGAGAGGACCATTAGGTTTTAGCTTGAGGCCCCTCATCATATGTTATGATCTCAGTATTGACATGAGTTATGAGAAGTGTGGAGTGTTTTTCCTTTCCCAGTTGAGCAAAATTTTGAGAAAAGTAAAAAAAAAAAATCTAATCTAATCAGGGGGAGCACAGTGGCTCGGTGGTTGCTAGTGTCACCTTGCAGCATGGAGGAGCCTGGTTCAGTTCCAAGTCGTTGTGTTTTTAGTGTAAAGTTTGAGGTTCCTCTCAAATTCCAAACCAACCACAGGAATTAGTGTCACAGGGGGGTGGGAGAGGCTCCAGCCCCCTGTGATGCTAAGATGGGAAATAGCATATAAAAGAAACAACATTAAGTCAAGGTATCCAGCATGTAAAAAAAGCAGAAAATGATATATATATATATATATATATATATATATATATATATATATATATATATATATATATATATATATATATATATATATATATATATATATATATATATATATATATATATATATATATATATATATATATATATATATATATATATATATATATATATATATATATATATATATATATATATATATATATATATATATATATATATATATATATATATATATATATATATATATATATATATATATATATATATATATATATATATATATATATATATATATATATATATATATATATATATATATATATATATATATATATATATATATATATATATATATATATATATATATATATATATATATATATATATATATATATATATATATATATATATATATATATATATATATATATATATATATATATATATATATATATATATATATATATATATATATATATATATATATATATATATATATATATATATATATATATATATATATATATATATATATATATATATATATATATATATATATATATATATATATATATATATATATATATATATATATATATATATATATATATATATATATATATATATATATATATATATATATATATATATATATATATATATATATATATATATATATATATATATATATATATATATATATATATATATATATATATATATATATATATATATATATATATATATATATATATATATATATATATATATATATATATATATATATATATATATATATATATATATATATATATATATATATATATATATATATATATATATATATATATATATATATATATATATATATATATATATATATATATATATATATATATATATATATATATATATATATATATATATATATATATATATATATATATATATATATATATATATATATATATATATATATATATATATATATATATATATATATATATATATATATATATATATATATATATATATATATATATATATATATATATATATATATATATATATATATATATATATATATATATATATATATATATATATATATATATATATATATATATATATATATATATATATATATATATATATATATATATATATATATATATATATATATATATATATATATATATATATATATATATATATATATATATATATATATATATATATATATATATATATATATATATATATATATATATATATATATATATATATATATATATATATATATATATATATATATATATATATATATATATATATATATATATATATATATATATATATATATATATATATATATATATATATATATATATATATATATATATATATATATATATATATATATATATATATATATATATATATATATATATATATATATATATATATATATATATATATATATATATATATATATATATATATATATATATATATATATATATATATATATATATATATATATATATATATATATATATATATATATATATATATATATATATATATATATATATATATATATATATATATATATATATATATATATATATATATATATATATATATATATATATATATATATATATATATATATATATATATATATATATATATATATATATATATATATATATATATATATATATATATATATATATATATATATATATATATATATATATATATATATATATATATATATATATATATATATATATATATATATATATATATATATATATATATATATATATATATATATATATCAAGATATATATATATATATATATATATATATATATATATATATTCCTTCAAGTCCATCTCATCCTTTCTCTCCCTCCTCTAGCCTCGAGTATCACAGGAGGACAGTCTGACATATGCAGAACTGGAGCTGGTAAGACCAAGGCCAGAGACCCAGACCTCCTCCAGCCCGGACCCCACACCCTCAAGCCCGGACACCGTTTACGCTCAGATCCTCTTCCAGGAGAAACAGCTGTAAACACAGGAGCTCGGTTCCTCCTATAGTGAGGAGGGAGAATTCAGCTCTCCAAACTGAACTGAGTGGCATCAAAAAGGACTTTATTTATGAACCATCAGTATGGCATTTAGCATTTGTTTTTTGGCTGTAAGCATTGCTACAACTCTCGGTAAATGAGGCTTTTGTGTTTCCAAAGTGCTGTTCCATTCCAGCACAGCAGTTTTTAGGTCTTATAATTCTGTTGTTTTGTGTGTTGGCATCGCTGGCCTGTGAACCAGATGTTTATAAAGATTGCTCTTTCTGGTAACTATTCTGTATAAACTCAGGAGACTGTGTGGAGGGAAACTATTGTCCGGGCTCTCTTACTGCAGTGTCATAAGGCACTGTAACACTCAGCTTTATAAACGCATTAATATTTACAGTACTAATACACAAAATTAATAAATATGTGTCCAGGTCTGACATTCGACGAGTGATTCATAAAAATGCTATTTTTAATTATCAATTTAAAGTGGAATGAATTGCACCGTCAGATTTTTCTATAATTTGACTGAGTCACAAGCAAGATCTGTTTTAGCCAAAAAGTAAAATAAAAAAAAAAAAAAAAAATACAAAACACAGTTACAAACAGCTGCAGTTCATTCAGCATGTAACACACACGGCAGCACAGACTGAGAAATGAGTTTTGTAATCTGTTAAGGGAACAGAACATTTTGTGAAAAATATTTTCTTTCTTTGGCTGAGAGTAATATGAGAAGATCACTTAAAAATACTAGAGCCAACAGCCATTAGCTTAGCATTAAGACTGAAAATGGAGGGAAGCTGCCCAGCTCTGTCCAAAGGTATCAAAATCCTCTTACATATCCCCCTGAAGCTCACTAATTAATATGTTAATCTCAATTGTTTAATCCATATAAAAATGAAAGTGTAAAAATATCAAGTTGTGGTTTTATAGGGGTTATGTGCAATTTTTAATTTTCTTACAAGAGACAGAAAAGGGAGAGAGACAGCACTCTTCTGCCACTTCTGCCTCTGGTTTCAAAGTCTCAGAGACACAGGCATAAACAGCAAATGTGAATCCTGGAAGCAGAAGGCAGTACACTCAAGTACCCAGGGAAGGTGAAGGATGTAGGCCATTTTGTGAAGGTCAATGTACGAAAAAAAATGGATGAAGATAGAGGCGCATGGTAAAAGAGAATGATGCACATCCCCACCCTTCTCTCTGTGAGTGGGAGAGATCTTGAGAGAGAGAGAGAGAGAGAGAGAGAGAGAGAGAGAGAGAGAGAGAGAGAGAGAGAGAGAGAGAGAGAGAGAGACCATTATTTCCCACAGTTCAGACTCTATGACTAGGATGAACCCGCTAATGACTACATTTATTCAAATTAGACTAATTGTAATCATGGTTAATAATTAGCTTTACAGTGCATTATAATTGGGTTAGGCTACAAGATGGTTCTGCCTAGGTGCAATAATTTATTTGATTTAATTATTCTGAGCAACCCAATGGTTTGACATTTCATATCATAAAACCAGCGGTGTAGAGAGAATGGAGATAGCCGTTGTCTTTAGAGAAGGTCATTGCTCGCTCTCTGGGAGAATTATGAGGACTATTTTCCACTCTATTAAGCTACTCCACTTAGCACAATTAGCCACACACACAAAGGTTAAAGAGAGAGACCTCTTCCTTTATGATAGAGAACAGTGGTGCATGTGCATGAGGGAGCAAGTGAGAGAGGCAGACAGAGAATGTGCCTCCACAATCCAAACAATCTAACCTCATTTAAAATGGTGACTTATTTATTGGAACATCAAGGCATTGACGTGGTGAGTGTCAGCGTTGTACTTTTCCGCTGAAAGAGAAGGCTCCATATTCAGCGTTTCATAGCTATCTCTCTTCAAATGGGCCAGTTTTACCCCAGAGTGTGTTGTTGAGGCCCTGCAGTGATTACAGAGACTAAACAGCCTGATGTGGCTAAAAAGGCATATCTGTCCGTGGTTAACCATAAATGTGCACACAAAGCGCTGTAACAGGCAAAAAGGTAATCCCAACAAGACCCAAACACATTTAACATCCTCCACAGATACAAACACTTCACATGACAACAAATAAACAGGATAATAGTTTGAAGAGTTAAAAAGTTTAAACAGTCAAACACTCATAAATTCCAAATTACAAAGCAAACTGAAAACATGTGAAAAACAACAAAGGAAGCCCAGGAAACTATTCGCAATTAACCAGACAACCTGAATTGTTCATACCACAAACAATTTCTGAGGCAAAACACTACATTTCTCATAGCGGAAAATGCTGACATGTGTGCATGCAAAAGTTTTTACAATATTGGATGCTTGATGTGAAGTTTGTGTGAAAAGAAACTGTTAAGGCTCAACAATAATATTAGAAAGTTGCATTTCTCAGGGACAGTGGATGAGCCTGCACACTCCTCATTCACACAATTCCTCTTGCTTTCAGCTTAAAGTCGCCCAGTTCAATCACAGGCTTCTGCTGTAGCTCCAGCTATGCTGGAGTGGCAAGGGTTAATATAAATGATTGTTTTTAAGGAATGATAGAGGGTTTTCCATTATTTCCCTCATCCAAATCCAGCCAGCAGATCTGGAGAATTTGTCCTTCCAGTTTTCACCTTTATGAATTGCAGATAAGTAAAATAAAAATGAAATAAAATAACAACCGGATTTCAGTCATCATCACACGACTCACATGACAAATTGCCATTAACATTTTTTTATTAAAATTTGTTGAAACTCACTATTCAGAAAGAAAAAGACAGAATTAAATACTTATGTAGGAGGTAAAATATTCTACATTGTTTGAGACTTGAATGTATCAAAAACTGTAACATTGTTCTCCCTGAATCCACACACAAGTTGGCCTATGCACAGCAGCTCTCCTTCTCAGCTGGTGTCACACCGGAGACACCCATGACTTTTTTGTGTGAGAGTCCCTCTGAGAGGATACAAGGAGTAACAGAACCGGTGTCTGTGGTCGCGATTGTGCTCAAACATGGGCCACCTCTCACTCACAGGTCCAGGTGAAAACTCTGCCCCAGGCATCGCCCGCCAAAAGGGTAGCATGGCTCCTACACAGGAGAGGAGTAATGCAAATGTATTCTGCTTTAAAGCTTGCAATACTACACACTCAATAATACACACAATGCAGTGCATGCTTCAGCTATAATTCAGTTAGTTCTTGAAATGTGCAGTGCTATTATTAAAATACTTGGCAATTAAACTTAAAATGACAATTTTTTTGTCCTTAAAGACAGTTAAAGGAAATTGGAAGCAATTAAAGAGAGATTAAATCCCACCCCTTTGTTGCGGGCGGGTGCATGATATTTACTGTACCTGGACATGGCCAAAGCCGTGATGGCCGGATTAGTCTTGTTGCGACGTTGCAACACAGCCTGACTTCTGTTCAGCTCTTGACACAGCACAAGATGTCTCTCCCAGCTACTCACTGTGGACAGATCATGAGAATGTATCAACCTCGATTTACTGCTGAATCACAGGGCAGGTGTCCACCTTACCTCTGACTCTGACACAGTGGTCCCCGCAAAAAAAAAATTCCTGCGCATTAATGCAATGTATATCTGCATTCGGCAGGCTTTTAAAGGGAGAAAAATCCCTTGAATATTAACGCTTTAGTGTTACGTAAAGACTTGTCTCAATATAATTTGCAAAGCATAATACTCCTATGAGGTGACGTGAGGCTATAACCAACGTATCCCAAATTGGATCTGGGTATTATTGCTTTCTAAATTATACACGCACACACACGTCAGCAGAATTACTCATCAGTGTTTACTGCCTCTATGTTCAATAACTTTATAACAATATAATTCCAGCTAGCCCTAATGCAAGTGAGGGATGGGGTAAGCATTACAATCTCTCATCTGCAAACCACACTGTCTAGCTCTGAGATGAGTGGTTAAAAATAATCATCTCACACTTCAGGATTTATCTAATTAGATACTGATGGCTTTCTTTTTGTAGTATGAAACTCATGGTGTTGCTGCATCTTAGTCAGTCTCACAGTTATTCTACTGTCAGCCACTCCCATCATCTGTGTAGTTATAAATGCAAGACCTACATGCATATCCGATCCTACTGCCAGTATCATTACCGTCTCTCTCTGTTCGGTCTTGCCCTGGGGATACAGTCTCTTCTGGAGGGCCAGGTAATTGTGTTCTGGTGTACTCTGTCTTCCATATCTGTATGAGAGACACATAACGAGTAGCAAAATCAGACATAATTCAACATAATAACAAAACACTCACATACGCACCAGCATGCGCACACACCCCATAAATCAAGGTAATAATAAAGTAATAATACCATTTGTGTGTGTGTTGTGCATGTGGCATGGATACCCACTCCCAAGTGAAGCCTTATTTAGAGTTTGCAGCTTTGATTGCAGAGAGGCAGCATAGGCTAATATTAATCCTAAACAAAAACAGTCACACAAACATACACACACAAAACCCATATTCTGTTTTTAATATCTTGATGGACATCTAGGCTTCTACCTGCAAGGCTAATGCTAAAGTAGTTTGTGCCACAGTTGAATACTGCACAGTTTACTGAATAAATACAATGCAACATCTTTGGCGGATCTATTAGTCCTACATAGAGCTGCCAGACAGTAACTATAAAGACAGACATTATCTCATACATGAAGCAACTACCACTGATTACAGTCACAAAAAAAAATCTTCACCTGTATGATGCCGTCTCCACAGCCAGTGACGATGACATTCCTGTTGTCCCACTCTTGTCGCTGTGTGAAGCTTACACACAGGATGTCTGCTTGAGGACTACAGGAAGTGCCAGTGCAGGTCAACAGCTGACCATTCATAGTCCACAGGTAGAGTAGAGGTCCTGCACATGACGCAATCTCACCCTTTGACAGAGCAACATGGTGTTGACACCCATGTGCACGGAGATATAAAGAGATGCACAAAAAAAGCAAAAAAGGATATGCATGCTGTCAACATTGAGGATACTCCCTTCCTCATGAAGAGGACAAGAACAATAGTGTGCCAAAAATTACAAAAAATTACAAAGAGTGGAGGAAAGAGAGAAAAGAGATTTTGAGAGGAGGGTAGGTAGAGAATTACAGGTAGAGAATGATCAAACAAGGTGGACTTACAGTGAGTTCATTGATAGCCACTGCAGAGACACTGGTTGTGTGTCCTGCTAACTGGGTGATGTAGCTTAGCTCTTCCATATCCCACAGAATACAGGTCAGGTCACAGGACCCACTTACTATCATGCTGTGGACCTCCGACACCGCCAGACACGTCACTGAATCTATGTGACCATATAACGGCTACGACAAAAAATTGTGCCAGTGTTAGTCTGAGTGTGTATACATGTATGTGCCAGTACACTCCAGATGTTACTTGTAAATCTCTGAAAGCATACAATCGCACAAACAAACAAACCTGTCTTAGCTTCATGTGAGTGAGTTTGTCCTTATTGACTGCTACATCCCACACGCACACCACAGTGCTGGTTCCTGCAGTGATGATGGTCGTTGGGTTGGGACAGGCTGCGCACAAAGTCGCACCCCAGTCACATAAACTCTCACACACAGCAAAGGTCTAAAGATGGACACACATAAGCAGACAATCTTGACACGGACCATGTATGGTTATATTAAGTATATATAATGGAGTGAGTTTATGGATTTACTAATTAGCTAATGGTGTTTTTAGCTTGACCCAGACGCCGTGGGATGTTTCATATTAATGCGATTACATTGGGTTAAATCAGTTTCTATAAATGTGTGTAAGACTTACACTGAGTACTATCTTACTGATAAAATGGAGTAAAGTTGTATACTGTCAAAATGTAATTAATGTATCAATCCAATTCTCACATTTAAAAACAAGTCTATGCTTCATGGTGATTAATGGTGGACCCTGCATATGATTTGCAACTCGATTCATGCAACTGGGTAGACCTGGAGGATTGCGTGAAACTGGATATTAAATTGATCTAATGTTTAACCCCACAAGCTCACCTTCCCTGTGACATAGTTTCCAAAGGCACAGCTGTTGTCAGGGAAACCCCAGCTGAAGAAGCAGGTCGACAGAGGTGACAAGATGAGTCGGTTTTTCTCCAGGACCGAAACCTCTTTTTCCAGACACAGTATTTGTCCTACTGGGCCTCTCGGCAGCTCTGCAGAGGGGTTTACAGTGTTACTAAGAGAGGGACACCATGAGTAAAAAGTTGTGAAAGAAAGTAAGGGGTGCTTTTTTTTTTTTCAATTTGTAATGCACCCATAAAAAAGGGAATCCGCGGTGTAAAAACACAGAAACAGTGACCCCATTCTGCCTTGTGTACACCTGAATAAATTTGCCTGGCCCAATAACAGTAATGGCTGTTCAAAAGCATCCGAATAAAGAGTTTGACAGCTCAGTAAACTTGTGAAGAATGCATTAAAGTGACCACAGAAAACTGGGCAATTAAAACAGATATTCCCAGGTCACAACAAGCTGACTGAGTGCCTGTCCTAGGGGGGCACCTGCGTCAAGGATAGTATAAATTGTACATGTGCGCGTGCGTGTATATGTGGGTGAGGCAGTGAGAGAGAGGCTATAATTGTGCCTGTAATTGACCTGTACATGCAGTAACAGGCAGAAATCATTAAATCCTTTCATCACTTCTGCCTCTAAAATCCCCAGAAAGAACTTGTGTCTGCACTTGTCTTAGCGTCCTTCCTCCTATTCATCTCTATCTGCTTATTGATCAGATCAGACACTAAGATTTAATATGAAATGTAATATGCAGGAATCTTTCCCTGAGCATTCGCAGATTCATCTCCTCTCCCTCAGTGGGCCTGTAGGGATATTCAGATTATTAAGTAGGGCTCAGCAGAAGAGTCATCTCCATATTGTAGCTCTAACAGATAGCTCCTTCTACCCTTCCATAGTGTAAATTAATCTATGGACATTCACGCTCTCTTTGAATGATTCCCTTGAGACCTGGGCACATCTTGTATATAATAATTGACATCAAACAGTGTGAAATAAAATAAAGGAGGAACAATACACAATAGCGCCAAATGAAGATGATTACAATTGATTGAATTTAGTTTACTCAGCAGAAAATAGCTTTGTTGATTCAGTTTGGAAATATCTGTGGTTTATAAGGTTATATTATGATACTTTAATTTTATACCTTGATTTAAAGCAATAGTTGGGACATTTTGGCTGAGAGTATGCTAAATATGAAGCTACAGCCGACAGCAGATTAACTTAGGCAATCGATTGCTGGCTGTAGCTTATCTTAGCATAAAGATTGGAAACAGGGGGAAGCAGCAGGCCTGGCTCTGTCCAAAGATAACAAAATCCAGACATGAGAGCAGTATCAAGCTTTTCATCTAACTTTTGTCAAGAAGGAAAAAAAAGAGAATTTTCCAAAATGTTGAAAAATTCCTTTCAGTTTAAGATCGATTGTTTGCTGTCTGGGCTCCTCTTTTAAATTTAGCTGTACCTCTGAATGGCTGCACAGTGGTCTTCAGTTTATCCAGTTTAAAGAAAAATGGAGTTGAATGGGGTGGTGATGACACTTCTTTCTTAGAGCCACTACGAGGTGGATGAGGTTTGGTGAAGAGCTATGGAAAAGAAGCAGATGATTCACAAAGATGTATTATTTTTAAAAGCAATAAGATGTACCTACATGCAGGATGTCATTTACTTCTTCTGATTCTCCCACACTTGTTCTTTTTTACCTGTTTCGGAACCTGGCCAAAGTTGCTGACGTATCCCAAAATTGTGCTCCTTATGAGGGGGTCCTTAGAATTCTGATGGCCTCTCTGGGCATAGAAGTAAGGGTGGAACGTGTTTACACTTTCTACAGCAGCTGGACCTTGTTGCCGATACCCAAAAATTAGGTCGATCCACAGGTGGAGGTGGGAACTCACATAGTCACTTTCCAAGGCCTGAAGTGAACAGAGCAGGATCAAACTATGACTGCTTAGTCAAGTAACATTACAAAACTACTATAGATACACTGTGCACCAGCAAAATGAAGCAATACAGTGGGGTGCAGTGCTCACTGTTATTAAAGTGAGACCAAGGCCATCAGTCAAACTGTTAATGTGAGAGTTTTGAAACAGGTACACTATGATTTCTTCCAAAAGTCAATTTAGAAGTCTAAAACAGCAGGAAGCTGCACAGCTGTGTTATGAGCATATATTCACGTTAAAATTAAAGAATGATTTCAGTAGAATTACCCAGAGATTGTTTTTGAAGAGCTTATAAGGAACAGTGGACATTATGACCAGGCATATCCTAATGCCCAATCTTAATAAACCCATCCTGTAATAACCGAAAACTGAAAAAACAAAAATCATAAACAAGGATATTTTTTCCCCGAGTTAATTTGTCTATGAAAGAAAAAAAACAATCTTCTAAAGTAACTTATTTTATGAGAATGCTAAAGAATATGAGTAGTTCGGTAGATTATAAAGTGAGAACCATCATAGTTGCCCCAGGACTGGAAAAAGGGAGGGTCATACTGTAAAGAAATCGGACCAAGTGATAGAAAAAAGCTGTACAATAATCCCACTAAAGGAAAGAGAAAGAACAGTTGAGAAAAGAGATAGAATACCAAGAAAAAGAGAGTCTTGTGCCAGCCCTGCATAGTGTTAAATAGGCTTCTTTTTCTTCTTTGATGTCGGTCATCTAAAATTCTTTGCCTTTTTATGCATCTTCTTGATAAGAACAACTGCTCCATTATATAAGAAATCAGTCAGCACTGAAAGAATTTAATTGCACTAAACCCAATGAGAGAAAATGGCCTTGAGAGGAAATAATGAATAAGACAGTGGCTGTTGTAAATAAGATCTGTCTCTTATACTGGGGCTTACAAAGTGACAATGACCAACATTATTAGAGTGCCACTGTAACAGTGGCTACTTGTTTTAGATACTAAAGAAGTGCATTTTTCTGTATACATACATCAGCTAGTATTGACAAACATTATTAGGTCTTATGGGAAAGGTCCGTGTATGTAACAGGCCAGACTGGCCATTTGTAACAGACAGGAGTGTTAGGTTCAGGGGTCACTGACCTCTCGATGGATTCTAATGAATTCCTGGGGGTCACCTTTTGCCCATGGAGGCAACTCCACATCTCCCAGAGCAGTACCATCCTCCATACAGCCTGTAGACATATGGGCATACATTACGTACGGCATTCTGGGTCAAATCACATCACTTTGTGTCATTCTTTGAAGCAGTTTAAAGACACCCTTTTCGCCAGTAGTGGCACTATGGAGCAACATTTTGATGAGTGGTTCCCTGTTTCCTATGTATGTCATTTGTGTGCTCAACTAGCACATGCATTTGCTAAATACAGTAGATTTTATTGGCTCAGGGCTTAGAGCCAAAGACAGGGTAAGGAAGTTAGAAAGTACTGAGACAAAGACTAATGCATTGCCGGCTTTGGTCTCATTGACAACAGAAAAAATAGAGAATAATACTAGCCTAATTCTTTAAACACATATCTAATAAAACTTTGTACAAGACAAATATTGTAACAGGAAATTCATTTTTTTGAGTCGTTCATTTAGATAAACAGTGGAGGATTTTTGAGCCTGACCCAGCTGGATGTGGTTGGAATTAAGCAGGAAGTCAGACAGGTAGAAGAACTCTGGGATCAGCTCTCTGACGTCCCCCATATTGTCTCTGGAGGCCGACTCCCACTCCTTCTTTACACTGTAGAACATACGCTCAGGGATGTCAAACCCTCCCTGTGGGGAGACAAAGCACAACACTATCAGATCCCTTGCGCACTATTGCTCTTTGAAACAGGCATATTAATAAAGTAGTTTGCCTGATTCAGTACAGTCAAGCATATTTTATATTCTTCATCGTACTATGTAAGAGGGAAATATTTGCCACTATTTGAAGGAAGCTATTCATCTTTCTGTAAAACCCCATAATCTGTGATGGAAATCTCATGAGAGAGAATGTAATTTAGAGTAAAATAATTATCTCAATGAATGAAAATAGTATATATACTGGTAAACTCAGTTAGAGATGTAAATGCAGTTATGGATATTACTACACACCCGTTATATGCTTCAGAAGACAGAAAGGCACTGTAATTCACAAGGCTAACATCTTTATTGCTTTATTCTGCCTACCACATGCGTGCCTTTTCATTCTAATCAACTGGATGATGCTTTGTAAATTGGTAACATCTGCGGCTATTTGCATTGGCTTCTTTTAGATGCTCTCTGTAATTATTTGCATATATATCAAAATCTACCTATAATCTGCTTTCATACCAAAAGCAGCTTTGAAACAGGACCTGGAGTGCTGAAAATAGTTCATATTAGAGTCATATTATCAGCAAGATTATGTTCAAAAATAAAAAATGACAAAGTAATGAATGTCAATGGGTATCTGTTACACAGGGTTTGCATTAGGGCCAGTGGGTTAGTGAACAGAGTGAACAGACTGATACACTGACAGACTCAGAAACAAAGCCTTAAGTGAAGAGAAAGGAATTACATTCAGAATGTGATCTACATTATAACTGTATATGTTTTTTACATTTATCATTAACTGTAATGTGTGTTTGCATGTAGAATTGTATGTGTGCAAGTCAAGATCTTCAATTTAAAAGCTGAGCCTTGAAATCATGCAAAAAAAAAGTCACAATGGCGCTTGGAAATCTTTTGCTGTGCCTGTCAGAGGTACAGAAACACTTAATCTTGTCTGTCATCATTCTGTTAACTTACTGTATTAATTTCTATTGTCCTACACTTTTGTTTTTGACCTTTTGACATGCTGATAAAATGTTGTCCATGATGTAGCTGCATTAGAATATGAGTTTATGGACAGGAATATAGTGTTTATCAACTTCATTTCTGCTTGTGGTGGATGTACAATATTTATTGTTAGTGTATGAACCAATAAAATGAGTTTGCACAAATAAAATTTCTTCCATTTTATTCCAGTGCTGTTCTTATCTAAATAAGTGGATTTTTTTTTTTTTTTTTGGGGGGGGGGGTCTGTTTGGCAACCATCAAGGCCCATTTTTTTCCCAGCCTGAGTCATACCAGCTGTATGTATTGAGTCTCAGAGTTTTATCTATAACAATCTTATCTTTTTTAAGTACATAAAAATCACAGTTTTCCAACTTTGAGTTTAGTCTAGATATGTTCTTGCATTTCCTGGTATTACAGGCCTCACCTGCAGCGCCTGGAAGGTGTGTGAAAACGGCTCTATCCTGACAAGGAAGGAGGCCACAATGATGGCTGAAGAGTAGTGGGTACAGTAGTGGCATTGTGCTGACAAATCTCCTACAAAGTGAACCATTTTAAAAGGACAGCATGTTGGATAAAAGTACAGTAAATAGGAAAGGAGAGAAGAATGAAAAGTGACAAGCTGAAGAGCTACCTTCAGCCTCGCTGTCCTCCACTTCTTTGTATCTTTTGATAAACATCTGTTTCCTTTTCTCTGTCTGAGCTCCCATTGGCTTAGACAGATCACGGAAAGTTGCAGGATTTGACAGATCAAGAGTCTATTGAGGATAAAATAGGGTAGAATAAGGGCGTGGAGAAAACATACACTGTACACATTTTACAATGGCTTGGTGTAACCAAACCCCTAAGACTTTTTTAATCATGGTGCCTGAAAATCAATATAAGGTTATCTCCTTTGTTTAGAACAAGATGTTGTGTGAATTCCCACCTCTGATTGGTAGTCAGCTAGGATCCAAGGGAAGACTGGATACTGCATTAGGTCATTGTATGTCCTTCCAGCGATGGTATTTAGATGCATCAAGTACTCAAAGTTACTAATCTCCCCTTTCTATAGTGCACACAAGAATAATATAAACACCTCTCTAAACACAGGATTAGAATTATAAACAAAATTTAGACTGGATTACTCTTAATGTATTATCTATTCAGTATTTTGGCAGTCATTCATTACTGATATCAGAGGAATAAGAACTGAATCTATAAGCACAAACAACTCAGACAAAACAGATAAAGACTTGTGTTTATTCCATTACCTGCCATTTAACAAGGGCTGTCTTTTCAACCATAGGAGTCTTTCTAAAACACATTAAAAACAAATACCTTGAATTAGCATCAGAGGTTGCCCAGCAACCAGTGCTGAAATGTAACACCGCAGAGTTGAGAAGCAGCAGAGTGAAGGTGAGTGAATGATTCAGGAAACAAAAACTGTGTGTACACAGCTGTAAGAGCAACTATGGGATTTATGCTACTGTATGTCACATAAATAGTGAGTAGCGCTCTGGAGGACCTAAGCACATGGTGTCATCTGTAGGCTGTGATGAAATATACTTTCAGTAACACTAACTTGCATGGCTAGTCTCAGGAAAGCGAGCTATTCAAAAGAGCAAGTAAGGCTTTGTTATGCAAAAGTTAATAATTACAGGTCAAACAGGAACAATAACCTTCTTTTAAAATTCACAAGAACAGTTGTCACAGAACAGTTGGTTGATTTCCAAGGAAAATCAACGTCATATCCGAATCAAACAATAATGTCCTCTCCAGCTCTTTTTCCCTTGGTGTTTGTTCAAAAACTATTGTAAGGCGATAGAGATATTATAAGGGCACACACTAAAAAGTTGCTCTTTAACAAATTGCTGAATACAATAACCACTCATTCAAACTACCTTGTCTCAAATGCATCTACACGAGCATGTGTTTAGCTGGACAAAGCATCGATACAAAATGACAATATTGCTGAACATTTCATTAAGTATTTTACTCATAGAGCACCTATTTAAACTTGTTCAATTGGCAAAGCGATCCACTGCTTCTGAAATCTCTTTTCCCTCTGTGGGCCAGTAACATGGCAATAAAGTCTAGGCGCCAAGCACCCCAGTTGCTAAGAAACAGTACTAAACAAGAGGAACCTTGACTTTCCCTGTTTGGTGCAGGGAGGCTAGGGAAATAGAGATATACAAAGCGGTGCATTCCTGACTTTTCCTCTTAATCTCACTGCCACATTTTGTGAGACAGGGTCACCAGGTAATATTAACATAACTTCAACCTGCTGACAAAATCAGAAATGTAATTTTAAGGTGGTCTGTTACTGTGCTGTAACATCACAACTACAGTTATGGAGTGTTTTTTCTACAGGGTCGAGAGGCTTTGAGCTGAATGTGCCGTTCACAGGAACTAAAGCTGTTGGGATGTTACTGAAGACGATCTCATCACTTGATTAACACCACATCAGAAAAAAAGAAGATAAATATGGTGAGTACATACTTTAATTTATGTTGAAAATGTAGATATGAATCTTAAACAAGAATTAACATACCACCTGAAATAAAAATGGAGAAGTAGGTGGGTTAAAAGAGCCAGGGGCTACTTGTAGTGTCTTCAGTGTCTAAGACCAGTAACTCCTCCCCTTGTCCAATAAATCCTGGCCAAATTATTTTGTAAAACTACACTGAATCAATCATTGTGTTTGGTCCAGTATGTGTTATCTAATTGCAGGCAATAATTTCATGCAATAGTTTTCTATAGGAGGTTATAATGGGAACAAGCAGCAGTGGATAACCTCTCTCATCCTGAGGATGATGAATGAGGCGAGAGAGGGCCTTGGGGTGTAACACAGACACAAACAGACAAAAACCTTGCTCTTTTAGACAGGGAGGGGATTAGAGCGAAGCCCTCATCACACTCCCAACACTCCCTAACTATCATTTATCAAAGTCCTGATTTGACTCTCTGTGCACACGCACATGTACTTTAGTACAGTACATCCATGTCTGTCAACACACTTGCATTTGAATGGCCTAAACACAAAGACACACACACACACACACATTTCTCGTTGCCTGAAAAGAGCCAAACAGCTCAATCAGTTGAATGGTGAGGGAGCCTCAGCACTCATTTGTTTTTGCTGTATTATCCAGTGTCGCCTCTCTCCTATTGTTCCCCAGCATTAGCCTTAATTAGAGAGTTGTGCTCTTAAATACCCCCATGGGCAACACTGGGTGAGCACGCACCAGTGCAGACATAGCACTTCAACACGCACGCGCACTCACAGAGACACACGAACAGAGCAGACTCTCATTCCTCAAGAGAGCATGCTTTCACTACTGCCCTGGGCCATACATAAGCCCTTGTATCTGAATAAATCAGCCTTTCACACACACTCTTAAACCTAAAAATATACACAACACATTTATTTCCTGTAGAACTGTTTGCTGTTGTAGATTAGATAAATTTTTGTTAATCAGTAAACAAAGTGAAACTGAGCTGAACTTTTAAACTGAACTGTTCGGTAACTCACTGTGTGTTGCAGTACCATGTCAAAAGGAAAGGTAGCCAAAGGGACAAAGGTGACCATCAAGATCGCCAAAAAGGCGATATGGATGACACCAGATGGACGGCGCAGACTCACCCTTAGCAATATGGGTATAACTATCTTCCCAAAGTGTCTCCTCAAGCTGACAAACGTGGATGAGTTGGACCTCAGCCGCAACCTAATACAGAATCTTCCAGATAACATCGGGAACTTCTCCTCACTCAGATGGCTAGATCTACACAGCAACAAGCTTGAGTCTCTGCCAGAGTCCATCAGCAACCTGGTGGGACTAACCCACCTCAACCTCTCTAACAACCGCCTTACCTCTGCAGGTTTACCCTCCGCACTGGGCTTTCTCACCAGTCTGAAGAGTCTCAATCTGGGGATGAACCAGCTACACACCCTGCCTCCTACTATGGTGGCTCTAGACAGTCTTCAAGAGTTGGGCCTGTTTGATAACCTCTTCATCAACTTACCAGAGTGTCTGAATGTCCTACGAAACCTCACTAAGGTGAACATGAAACGAAATCCTCTATCGTATGTTCAGGGAGATTGTGAGGGTAAAGCAAAATCAGAACCAGAGGAAGATGTGTACCTGGTACATCAGAGCAGACTGTGTAGGTCATGCCTTAAAAGATGTAAAGAGCAGAGGGAGAGGCTTACGAGAGGAGGAGGGGGAGACAGAGGAGGAGGTGCCGACATGTTTAAGGAGAAAAGGATAAGGAAGTATACAGGACTGATAGTGCCAAACTCAGTGGCTGCAGTCAATCAGGATGTGTGGAGAATAAGAAAGGTGTAACATCAGAGTCAGATGACAAATGAGCTGCTGACATCATCAAACTACAATGCAAATGGAATGTATGCAATTTTTTGGCAACAAAACAAATTTTAATTTTATGTACATAATATCTAGCTATGTGTCACACAATTATTTTGATGTTATTTTCCATTTAAAAGAGATCAAATAAAATTTAAATGAAATACTAACAGATGACATTTACCTGGCATTAGCAATGACGTCAGCAACCCCTCTGCCCTTTAATGCCGGCACCACTGTACTCAATCTGCAAGGGGAAAGAGAGAGGAAAGAATAAAAAATCTGAATCAAGTGTCCTTGAAAAAAAAAAAAAAAAAATTAAGATCCAATTTATATAAATGTGGTACCTTTTATATGCAGAGACATGGTCCTTATTCAGGAATACCAGGAAGGCTGAGTGACCATTTTTCATAAAGACCTCGATAGCATTGTCCTGATGGACACAGTGGCTATTTAGTTACTCAGACACTATGACATTTATGTGTAGAGGATTTTTTTTTTTTTTTATCTATCAGATCCCTTTTAAACCCAGAACTAACGAGCATCTTGACTGAATCTTGATTAATGGAAAACAATTCCAAGAGCCAGTAAAATATATAAACTGTGATTTCTACTTGTGCTCAGAGACAAATTTCACTATCTAATGTAAATGAATTCAAACTACATTCTGTATGGACACGGTAAGATGCATGTTAATTCAAGGCACCTCTGGGAGCATATGGATGTCTGACCTCTAAGAGAAAACGCATGAAGCGGGCCTCCTTGATATTCTCATAGAGCCAGCGTCTGCAGCTCGCTGATGGCGGCTCTTTACTCAGCAGGGTAGAGATGAATGAATCTCTCACACTGGCAAAAAAAGAACGAGACATAGAGAATGATGACGGATGGATTACAAATTAACCCAAACGAGTGGCTATGCTTATATATCATTCTATAACCGCAGACAACTGTATGGTGCACACACAGGTGTACCTGCTGGCATGGTGTTTCCTGCAACAAACATCTCCAGTGGGACTGAGAGTGAATCCCTCACACAAGAGCAGACTCTCCTTCCCAAACAGCAGCACCCCCTCAGCCACTCTGAGACCACTCACCATCACTACACATATCTTAGCCTTTACCTACAGAGAGGGAGAGAGAAGAGAGAGATAGATAGGTAGATACATTAAGCCCCGTGTGAGAGGCATAATACACATCAGCACATTTCTCTCCTGGGACATGACATGGTAGCAACGCAGGCACTCCAGGCTTTACTTGATTGATCATTTTAATCACATATTTTAATCATTATTAAAAAGACACAGTTGAACACTTCATTATCAGAGCTGATTGATGGGGAATAGAAGACCCAGCCCTTTTTTTCAGCAGTATGACTGTGTGTTTTATCCAGCGCCGAAGTGGACCCACATGCTGCTTTCAGCGCTGGTTGGAGCTAATGCTAACTGCATTGTGATAATGTGTGGCTAATCCTATTGTCTCCCCTCATTTCACAGTAAGTGTGTGCACCTGGCTGTCTCTCTGTGTTGGCCCCTCTGAAGGCCCTATGGGACACAGCACCTAAAAACCATATGGGGCCCCATCATACCCGCAGGCCCCTCACAATTTATACTAATCAAATCAGACTCCCTACCCCCAGACACAGCGTCCCACACTTGGTGGAGGAGGAGGCCCTGCCTGGCCATTATTAGGAGAATTAATCACTGCCACACATACAATAAGAAACCTGCTAAGTGATCAGTACCTCTTGTCTGAATGCACACGAAGGGACACGCTATGATGGATAATATCACTTGTCATGTGAAAGCGTTTGAGAAGAGTCAAGGTGATGGAGTCTTGGCCATGTGGCACAGAAATTTTAAATTGCGTAATATCATGGTCAGATTTGTTGGCAGTTTCCATCAGTGAACGTAAAGTGGCATCAGCCCTTCTGTCCCTAACAATGACTAGATTTCAGAAAAAATAGTTAAATTTGTTGTTATCAAAGATTAAATACATAACAATAAACTTATTTCCTTATCTCCTTACTGTGCTCTGCACAGATTTGCGTTATCAGTCTGAGCGTGATTTAGCTGATGATGGGAAGAAGCGAAAAGGAGGACTTTTATTGACTGAGAGCCTAATGTCAGACCATTGATTTCTCCCCATACACATTACTGTCATAATCACACTATTGGCGCTGGCAAGCTAATTATGAGTGGGCCTCCCTTTGTGTGTGTAACTATGTGTGTGTGTGTGTGTTTGTGTGTTAGTCCATGTGTGCATGAATGTATTTTTCAGAGCTAATGACTGTGTTCATTTGACAGGAAGCTCAGCAGGACTCACACAATGAACCACTGCAAGACAACAGGACACACAAGCACACATAGCACACATACTAAGCAGATGTAAGACAGCTTGCATCACCTCCTACTGTTTTTATTAATACTTCTGTCAGAAACATTAAAAGCCACGGCTGGTTGCCGGAGCGATGAGAGTCCCTGTCAACATGTGCTTTGGTTTCTAACTCGCTGGAAGAATGAGAGGAGCTGAGCTGGGCCTCGACATTAAAACATTACACTAATGAGGAAAGATGAAATTCTGATAGCAGCGCTGGGCTATTGGACTCCCTTAGTCTACATCAGATAATTATGATTGTGAATATTAGTAGGGTGGGAAGGAGTTGTGCATGTGTTTAGGCATGTTTTTTTTAGTCCGGCATGCCAACAAAGCCTCCTTTGCCACAGTACCTCCTCTCCAGGGTGCAGCTCCTGCAGGATGATGCGTATGTTTGGGCAGTCTTGTGTGTAGGAGCAGGGTTCAGGGGTTAAGGGGTCAAGTGGACCCTCAGTGACAGGTGTCTCATTCAGAGTGGGAAAGAAGGTCAGGTGCTCACAATCCTGTCCTCCCTCCTCTTCATCCTCTTTAGCCTCTGCACCAACTTCAAAGAGGATCTTCGGCTCTCCTAAAAGAAAACATATATTTCCACTAGTTTACATCCGATACCCATAGCCTGATGAGAGTAAGTTTTTAAAAAAAAAATCAATGGGCTAGACTTTTCTTAATTTGTGTCACCTTCTGTTCTGTTTTTGTTCTCCTCAGATGTGCCAGTCCTTAAACCCAGACACATAGTTCCTAGCACCTGTTGTAACACAATATGACACTGTTAAAGGTTAGACTGCATAAGATATTAACACTAAAGAAGACCCTGCTTTAAAGTAAAAGGCTATACCCGTCTGTATTGTCTCAGAGTCTTTCTGCGGATGCGTAATCTGGTCCGGTTGGGTCCTTCGGCAGCATCCTGCACCCAGTCTCGGCTGAGAAGCACCCCTGGGCCAGGGCCGAAGACAGCTCTCTCCCTCAGCAGCTCCGCCTCCACATGCAGCCACCTCGAGCTCACTTGCTCCCACTCACTGGCTTGTAGCTGGGACACAGAAACAGGCACAGGATGGAGGAGATAGATGAGACAGAGATAATCAATATTACAGATCTAATTTTGGCTTTTCAATGACATTTATGTCCCTGTAAGATTTCTGTCAAACCTGTAAGTGGTTTGTCCTCATATTCTCAAACATGCTGTAGCCTCTGTGTCGATGGGACTCCATGCAGGACAGAAACTCCTACAAAGAAAGGAGAGTAACCTGATGTGTGCAAATGAAAAGAGCAGGTTGCACAATCGCTCTTCCTCTAGCTCATATTGTGCACACACAACACACATTATGTTCACAGAGATTGTTTATTCATAATGGTATTGTTGTTTCCTCATGCAATTACAATATATTCATACAATTACATCTGTTCTAAATTGCATTCACTGGGCAAAATAAGCTAGTGGCTACAGTGTTACAATAACCCTGTCTGGAAATGTAATCATTTGTTGGTATGATCTGATTAACATAAACATTAATATCACTGAGCCACGCCACAGTCAAGGGCAAGGTGAGTGTGTATGCGCCTTTATTGCGTGTGAGTGAGTGCGTATGTGTCGATCAAAAGAAAGAGAAAGGAAAAAATAGAAAAACCCAAAACAGAGCCGGGTTGACACTGCAGGATGCTCATGTTCAGCAGACACACCGGGATCATATTCTGACTGTTAACTGCTTCATTAAGCCCATCATCACAGCAGTGCTCGCTTAGAGACCAGTGAAACAACATGTGTCCATCCTCACAGCTGACCCTGGAAAGCCATTTAATTGACTGAATGAACATGCAGTAACTCTTTATATCAAGTCTTATTTACAGATGATAATTCTGTGTTCTGCAGCATAACCCCAAGAATAAAATAATTGATTTCAAGCACAATAAAAAGAAAAAAGAAGAAGTAATACAAGAGATGCAAAAATTTGACATAATTTCAGAATAAACCTGTGCATAAAAGTTGACAACAAACTTTGACAAGCCCTCTAGGGAATGAAAACTGTTTCTCTAAATGACTGAATGCCTATCCAAATGAGAAGTTGTGGAGAGAAAGAAATAAAAGAGTAATTTAAGGGGAGATTATAGAAATATTACAGAAAGAAAAGAGAGTAATAATGAAGTTTGCAAACTAGAGCCATGTTGTTTCAGATAAACAGCAAGTCAGCGTCATCATCTCCTAATTTCATTCCTTCATTTGGACAAACATAAGTAATATATAGCATTAATTACCCTATTTAGCAGATAGGAACCTCATTGGCTTTTTAAATGTTGCATTAAATACATAACTCATGTCTTCCCTCTGCAATTAACATCAGAACATCACACTCATTTCCATTTTAATGACTTCCCAACAATACGCCACCTTTGATGATAAGGCAACATAATGTCAACTTCATTCTGGGCTGGCAGTGAATGTGTAATGAACTTAACGTGATCATTAGTGCTGTTAATTATCTTTCTAATATGAGGACACAGATATGATTATGGAAACTGCATTCGCTGATGAAATAAATCTCTAGAAGGATTGCACTGAAGCTTGACTGAGGACACAGTCTGCCTATCAGTCTCTATATTCTCATTCATTACCTACAGAGGGCTTTAAAATTATTTTTTGTTCATTAAAAGTAGATATCTGAGACCCAGAAACTATGCTCAGTGCTCTGTAGAAATGCATTACTATGGATCCGGTAACTGAAAAGGAACTCCCCAATAAGCTCATGACTTGGCAAGTAAAGGTCATAAGTTGATGATCCAGACATAAATTAATGAGTCACTTGTTTCTTCATGAGGATGAATGCAAAAATGAGCAGGCAAGCTGACCATTACTGATTATGCGCCTATCATTTTTTGAACAATCACTGCATGTTGCAACCTACTCAGAGTCAAGTGGTGCAACACACTGCAGAGAAGGAAAAGGCAAATGTCCCTCCCTCTTCTTCCCTACCTCTCAGATGGAAAAACAATTCATCACCCTCTCTGATAGCCTGTCAAAGACTGATATGATAAAGAATAACATCAAATGAATAATGTTTTCATCAGATTGGTACCACTATAATTGCCAACCCGATTTCTGTGGGCAAGAGACATGCACAAAGCAAAACACACACACACACACACACACACACACACACACACACACACACACACACACACACGCACACACACACACTTTGTGGGGGTGAGACAAACACACAGACGCGGTAATTTCATGCCTGTGTGCCTGAGTAATATGTCCCCGCTCCCTGCTCCAGATGGCTCGACGTCTTAAGCGTTGTGGGGGAACTAATGATGTGGGCCACGTGTTTCGGGGGGAAAAACAACAATAAATGTGTCTTTAACCTTCAGCAGCAAACAGTATTTTGTAGTGAGTGTTCCCATGGATAGGCCTAACAGATATCAATTACTATGCCCACTCAGGGGCAATCAGCTGTGATAATCCAAATCCATTTAAAGAAATAATCAAACACCCCCACAGGGTTGGACGGCCCACGGCACAAAGACAGCAGTGACTTTGGGATGAGTGTTTAGGCCCAATGCTCTGGGGGGGCACCTGGGAACAACTGTGTCAGATCCTGTGCAAAAGAACCAAACACTAAAGTAACATCAGTATTACATTTACCTCTACTGTTACTAACTCTTTGCTCAGTCTGCCCAAAACCGAGCGAACAGCACTGGTGATCACATCAAACTTCTTCTGAGAGCTGCTGACCACCTCTTTCTTCTGAGACTCTAAGAAGATATTTTAAAGACAAAACATATATGCAATCAAATTGAATTATAATTTAAATGTCATAAACTTGGACCTAACATTCAGGCATCTTCTCCATCTGCAGTTACTAGTGCAGTGAGAGCTAACCTGTGTGTAGCAGCCAGGATTTGTGTGCCGTCTCCTCCCAGAGGGGGCTGATATCAGTCATGCTGACAGACCCCATCTCTGTTGTGCTGGTTGCTGAGATCTCTATCTTGTAGGTTTCTTCGAGCATGTGTTGCCTCTCTGCCATGACCTTTGACCAGCAGGCCTCCGCCAAGGGCACTAGTTCTCTGGTATCTGGAATACATTAACACTCGCATTTTATTCTGACTCTCTAGTAACACGGTAAAGCTCCTTAGAAAATGAGCCATAACATACTGATCATCATACCTGTAGTACTGTGTGCTCTGGGATTGAGGTATGCAGAATGTCTGGCTTGGGTGGCAAACAGGTGGGATGAAGCTTTCCGCTTATGCGCTTTTCGCAGCAGACATCCAAAACCTTCAGGAAAGCTAAAAAGAAGTGTGATTGTGTGAATTAAAAGCGAATCCTGGTTTCAACAACATGTTTGTGTTTACCTTTGTGTGGATTCTTGTTTGCAAAGTACCTGCCATATCGTATCAGTAACAGACAATGAAGAAGGCATGTGATGAAGTTCACGCTTGCATTGTAAGTTGCCATGACAACATCCCAGCGTTCCATGAAGGTCTGTAATGTCCTGATGACCCCTTCCTTTTCTTCTGGGGAGTGACGCGGTTGAGACAAGAAATAAAGTAGGACTTTATTCGTGCACGAGTAGAGGGCTGACACTGTCTTCTCTTTCTGAGCCTGTCCTTTCTCCAGAGCCTAGAAATATACGACATATTTGCATATTTGTTATATCTGTTATCAGTTAGTAAAAAGTTTTAATTAATTATTAGTGACCTGTGGCCAGATCTTACATTTTCACAATCCAGAGCCCACATTGATTAAAAAAAAGCTGTGTCCACACTGACTATTAACAGATTACTTTAAACTTCGGTTTACAGATTAACAGAAATTTTCAGTTTGCAGGTTTATGAATTTTAAATGTGAGATTTATCGTGAAAACCTTTTTCCTTAGTAACATAAGTATCTATATATTATGTATCTGTATGAGGTGTCTCTGTGTTCTGTGTTAGTCTCACCACCACGATTTGATCTGCGAGGAAGTTGAGCAAACTCTCAGAATTTCCCAAGAATGTTCCATTGTAAAGTTTCTGCAGCAGAGTCTTACTAAAGAGCACCACATTCTCCATCAACGTGCCCATCTGTCCTTCAGGCCTCTGATTCGAGTCTGAGATATACAGTGAAAGACATGCATTCATTTGAGAAAATCTTCTGCTTTGACATAGTCAGGCCAATTTGAGCTATGAGGAAACTATGCATGATCTACCTTGTGAGATGAGATGAGTGTTGTTTTCCTCCTCATGGCTGAGCATGTGGATTATGTCCATTGTCAACTCCAGCAGCTCAGTCTGGAAAATCTGCCTCTGCTCCAGCGATGCACCATCAGGGGAAAACTGAAACATTTGGATAGTTTATTATCTAGCAAACACAATTCACTGCTAATTTGGAACCGACATACAACAATTATATGAAAAATTTGAACTGTGACGATTCTTTCTTCTATTACGCTTTATTGTGAGGGAAAAACCTTTTCTACTGTTGTCTCAAGTTTAGGTTGTGGTGTGTGTTCATGCAGGTTAGTCTTGGCTAACTTAAAACACCATTACAGATTACACATTACTCTAATTCTTGGCCTATCGGTGTTCTATCCATCCTAATTGAGAATGATTTTACCAACAGTACCTTCGCTCTGCCTTATTCTGTAACTGAGCAAAGAGTGGCACCTTCTGGAGCAAAGAGGGTTTTGCAGTATTATAGTGTTTTGAGGTGCTTATTCAGTGGGAATGCCTTATTGGCAACTATAAATATTATGTTTATATGCATATATATGTGAGTGAGATCTGTAAGCTACACAACATAAATTATGCTTTGGGTTTATGTGCGTCACCTCCAGCAGCAGAAGAAGAGGGTATGTGTGGGTGTTGGCAGAAACATTGATAAGACTGTCCATCAGCAGTATTTGGATGAAGTCGCACACTGGCTTCCTGGTTTGATGACTCCTGAATTTGTCCTCACCTCCACTCATTACGCAATGCTCACCGACACCCTGAATAAAGTGACCACACCAGAGAATAAGGCCAGCAGGATTATAACTGTAAGGGTTTCATTAATCCTGGGTAACACACAAACCTTTGAACTGTTCAAAGGGTATACAACACCAGCAAGTGCATGGAGGAACTCCGGAGATGCCCACAGTGGGTCTCTTGGTCGGAGGCTATGGAGATGACAAAGGAACTGCATCACACTGGCTGGGAGCCGCAACTTCCATGATGTATCGGTGTCTGACATGCGCTTTGTTGCAGGAACAGGCTGTTAAAACGCAAAAGAAAAATGTGTTACTCATAACAATAAGTGTGGAAAAATACTAATGCAAGGTTATTACATGCTTACCTGAGTAGTGATGACTTTGACTAATTCAAGCAGTATTGCAGCCGCTTCAGTACAGAGGTACTGAGCAGATGTGTTTGCTTGGCTGTCAATCAGTGACTGTAGGATATCATCCAAATTCACCTGTCAGTGACACATAATAAGACCATTATGGCTGGGAAGATGCAGAAGATGATTTACAAATATAATAAATATAATTACCCACCTCTCCCTCTGAAGTGTGACTGTTTTTTTTCCCTAACAGCAGAGCAGCCAGAGCTTCATACACTTGAGGCAGGTGAGAGTTTCTGATCAGAAGCCCCTTCAGAACATCAAAGCCTTGACACATGGTGGTGAGGCACTCATGAGACCAAGAATGGGCTCGAAGGTTGTCTGGTGACAGGGCAAGAAAACAGTGATAGAAGTTGATTTTGGATGAAAGTAAGACACTCAAAATATTCGATATGGCTTGGATTTATCATGGTGAATGAATCTAAAATCAATTACTAAAACTTCTAAAACTTAAACTAATATACATCATGATGAGGTTCATGTTTGTAAACTTATGATCCGGGGTAATCTAACGGTTGTTATAATATTTTTTAAATGTTAGAAAATACCATAGTTTGTTATTTGAACACAATTTAATTTAATTTTATCTAGTTTAATCAATTCAAACAAAAGAATTGTGTATCAAAATATAAAAATAACTTCACATCATCACAATTTGATTCAATTGAAAGAGGCCAAATGACCACATTGAATTATTTCCCTGCTTCGCGGTTAGAAGTTATTACATTTTACCTATGACAGCAACAGGTTCCTCCATGCCTTCAATGAGTGTTCCTGGGAGCACGCCCTCTCTGAAGCTGCCCTGCTGGTCTGGACTGGACAGAAAGTGTGTGAGCAGGATGAGACCCAGTTTCAGGGTAGAAGGGTGAAGGTGGGGTTGAAGGAAGAGCAGGAACCAATCGTTTCCCAGGGAATCAAACACTGCCTTCTGCTTACTAGGGGGGGATTAAAAAAAAAAAACGACAGACTAATTAGATTAGTGTTTTTGCTATGACATTGCAGCAAATAAATTATGGGGAAAATGTGTTTTTGTTCCAGTTTTGGTTTAGCTCAACAGTTACTGATTCTACTTACTCGTTGTTTAGAAGGCTGTCTGAGTTGAGGATTTCACATAGTGCTAATAACAGCTGATTGCGGATCCAGATTAGATTAGCTGGACCAGAACTCTGAGCTACAACACAGAAGGGGCACATCAATACTGTTAAAAACCTGTCATCCATGATACATGTAATGTACTATATAAGTTGTTGTTGTTGTGTGTTGTGTGATTTACCAGGTGTATCCAGTGAAAGATCACTGTCAGATATCTCCTTGCCTTCAGTCTTATTATGAGGAGGGAGTGTGTAAACAAGAAAGAGGCCTAGCCTGACCAAAGAAAAGGGCATATTTTAAATACAGAGATATCCCCTAAAATTTAACTGATCTGATATCTTTATGTGAAAACTTTATCACAGAAACACTTGCACACAGGGTGTCTACCCAGGCTGTACCTGCTCATGTCCAGAGGGCTGAAGTGAGCTCTTAGGAGCGATGTGATGACACAGGAAATTATCTTAACCTTCTGAAAGGTCACAGCTGGATCTGAAAGCTCAAACAGCAGCTTTGGTAGCAGGCCTATAGTCTGCATGACCACTGCATTCCTGTTATCACTGTTGAGGATACAGAGAGAAAAACAGTGAGGGCATTAATATCAACCACAATCTGTTTCCATGGACAGATAATCTAATTCAGCGAACCGTGCACATGTTCAGTCATGCTCTTCTCTTCAGCCTCTGTGACTGATTCTGTTGAACATTCCCTTCGACTATTTCTGTTGCACATTGCTAAGATATTGATGACTGGCTGCTGCAGATGTTGACAGAACTGCCGATAAAGTTTGTCATCAATCCTGAACAGGAGCATCTTTATTGTGTTACTTAGCTTGTTGGCCATGTGAAATAACAACAAATAAGATTAAAGCTACAATATATTATCTTGTCTGGTCACACACTGATAGCAGTGGATATTACCTTGAGGTTTTCAGGATTTCAGCAAAGTGTTTCAGAACTGAAAGCTCCAGATTATCTGATGTGTTCTGCCACACCTGAACACATGGTAAAATGAGAGAGCAACAACTGTAACAATTAGCTTCCAGACCAAATTAAAAACTTTTTAAATAAAAACTGGCTGGAAATTTTATGGAAAAATGATAAATTCCCTACGTTCACTGAAATTTTATGCCAAAATTTGGGTGCTTACCTCCAGGTCACACAGAAGAGCATGGAAAGCAGGTATGTTCTGTAGGCAAACTGACCCAGAGCTCAGCTCTACTGAACTTGAGTGATACAGAATCAACTGAAGGGTTCTGTGGCTGACCAGATTTCTCTTCATTTTAACCAGAAAAGCTAGCAGCTGCATGGAGAGCAAAAGATATAAGAACAGATAACAAAAGTTAGATAAAAGATTTTAGTGTGTGTTTATTCATAATATTTAGCTACCCCAGTGATTTTGATCAGGTTCCAACAGACCTTATATCCGTTTATGCGCTTCATTTCCTGCTGCATGGCAGAATTAGTCTCCAGCACAGAAAGAAGAACTTTAACAGCTGCATACAGAGCGCTATCATCTGGTGCCATTGCAACAAGACTGAGAACAACTGCAGGCCCACCAACGTACAGGAAACCACTGGATGCACTGCTGGGGGTGAATGTATGTACACCTAGCAGGAGGAGGCCATGAGCTTAGTAAATGTGCCTGCAACAATCAACTAAAGCAGAAAAAACCTTTTCAAAATGATACTTTATTTACCAAAATGTCCAACTAGTGCTGCTCCTATGGTGCGAGCTGTACCATTCAGGTGCTGGCTGATGTTTCGAGCAAGGAAAACAGGGGTGGAGTCATCCCGACACGTTATCCCCATCTGTCATTAGACACAATGATTGCTGCTCTGTATAAAAACAACAAACACTGAGGTTGAAGTTGTCAACTTACCTCTTTAGCAATCAGTCTGCAGTCTACCTCATTGTAATACTCTCTGATCTGCACAACAGTTGTTAGTGTAGAAATTGCTGGGTTGATGCCAAATGAGATCCTCTCCTCAGGAACCAGCCGAAGAGGGAGAGACTTAGCATCTGGATTATGAGAAAGAGGTGAGAACACAGGTCAGTAAAGCAGAATTTATACAAGTCAAAAGAATTAGGCCAAACAAGATGGACTTTGAGCCAGATAATGTGTCAAATTAATCATGTAATTAATGTATTAATTAGAAAATATTTCTATCCCTATATTCACATGACAGAATTTAAAAGAATATGGAGTTAAAGATTTTATTTTTTGTTATAGTTGTTTTACATGAATATATACTGTGCTTCTATTTTAAATCACATTATCTGAAAATCTTGCATGCATGCAATGTGCACAAAGACATCATAATTTCGTGCATGCTAGCACATAGGAAAGAAACATGTAAATAACAAAAAAAAAAAATCTCTAAATGATAACCACATTCAAAAGAGTCTAGAATGACTTTTTTTTCTAGGATTACATTACTCAAAAAACACAACAGATTCAGATTCAGATAAATCAAAGGCTCTTATCCAGGATGACATACTGGAGGTAAATAAAAGACCTTCTCTAGAAATCTGAAATTCTTGCATAAGATCTTGTGACTCACCTGTGTTGCGCAGAGCCAGGAAGTTGCCTAGGTAGGTAGTACCTTGTGTGTATATGACACCCACTGCCTCAGGGCTCAAAGCCTCCTCAAAAAGGTAAGAGGGACCCACTCGCCAAACTAGAGAAGCATGCTCCTTCCAGAGAGCTGGTGTTCCTATCAGTCCATACACATCAATCACAGCTGTGGGGTCCATGGAGACATACTGACCAGGGAATGGCTGAATATACCTCATCTAACAGAAAATGCACAGGCATTATTATTTCTGATTATTTAAGTGTTGATGATACATGAATACACAAAAGCAATATTAGAACTGAAATCAGCTTAATCATCAGCTCCTCAGTCTCTCTCCTCTTATCATACCTTTCCTGTCCCCAGTGCCTTGCCGTTGAAGTAGGCTGAGGTCAGACAGCTCTTCTTTATATCTTTGGCCATGACCACAGCAAGATGGTGCCACTGACCTGGGACCAGCATGCTGGAACATCGGAACTTCATTGATGTAGGCAGAGAAGTGGGAGTGCTAACTTCTGGCTCCATCATATCTGTTAAATAGACATGGAGAAAGACATGCAGTCAATCAGTATGCAATTTAAACTATTGATGTAACTACTATACAGTCCCACTTTAGATACAACTGAAAAGAAATAGCTGACAGTTGATAAGAAAAACTAGAAAGCTAAACAGGTTCTTCTAATTTCTTGACAATGTATGTATCAGTATGTTACATGAAGTTCACCAGGGCAAATATTGAGCAAACTTTTATCGCTCTTACCCAGGTATGCAAATGCCTCCTCCTCCGTGGAGATGACCAGACAGCCGTCATAGGCTGAGAAGGAGATTGACAGACAGATGTACTGTTGTTCAGTGCGGGACATGTGGCGAACCACTGAAAACAGACGAATCGGGTGGGAGTCACAGGCTGAACTAAACCTGTTGATCTGGAACCAGCAGGAAAAGGAGAGACCAGCTGTAGGGGGAAAACCCCGGCAGTCTAAAACATGAATGGGAGATGATTAGATATATCATTTATATTCATTAACAGGTACACAAGTATCAAACACTTAGACGCATCACTTACCTCCTCCGATTCCACCTGTTGAGATTGAATCAGCAGTTACCCCCTTCACTGTAGCCAGAGAGGGCAGGAAAAGGCAGCTGCAAAGCATACCCACACATTACATTACATTATATTTACAGTAATGAGCATCTTTTTCTTCATTATGCTGCAAAATATATTTTTATTAACTCAACTAGTCATCAGTCTAATCGGGACTGCAGGACCGCACAGACACCCAGTAAAACAAGTACTCACCCGTATCCGCTCTCACTCATATCAAACTCTACAAAGGCAGGTGAGGAGGAGACTCGGTGTGGTCTGAAGGTGCGCGGTGAAGTCATGGACACCAGACTGATGATCTGATGGACAGGGATTGCAGAACCAATGGAGGATTCGCTGCGAATTGTAGACCGTAGCAAGCTGAAGGTCCGCTTTAATGTCTTTACTGAAGATTTGAGTGAGACATCTGCCTTTGTACCGTGACCTGGTTTAGATAACAAAACCAAAACACAATGTGTGATCTGCCGTATCCGCTTTAAGACCAAATTAAACCTCGAATTCAGCGGATTCAGTAAAAAGCATCCAGGAAACAATATAAAGATGGTCATTGTCACAAGACAAAAATATACCATTTGATTCAGGAGCTAGCTGTGATTGGGTTGCTGTTTTGTCTGCCAAGCACATAAGAGGGTCTCCTAAACAAAGGTACTTTCTGCAGAAGAAAAAAGAGAGCACATCATGTACAGTATTGTGTTGATTTTAAATGTAAACAAGTTAAAGTGTTTCTTCATCTGCATTGCGCAAAAGAAGTTTATGTGTGTGAACCTCTAAGACTATGTCTGACCTGAAGTCTGAAAGTTTGATGGCCTGGGAAGAGAGTTTTTCCAAGATACGTGTAATAGGTAGATGTAATGGGTGGTCGGGGTTCAGCAACATGCTCCGACAGTGGGCCAGGAGTGTGGAGACCAGCCCACTCTCGCACATTATCTGGCGGTTTCGCTCAGGTTTGACCATGGCCTGGACGTGGTATGCCAGCGAGAACTGGACCTCCATAGAGAGCTGGGAAAGATTGAAAGAAATTTGTCTCATACTTGGGCCCTATTATTTATTAAATAGTAGGTAACGTTAGGGATGTAACATGTTCAGGTACCTGTGGCTCCTTGGGAGTAAACACTGCTGGAAGGAGAGTCATTATAACTCGGATTGCTCCTGGATGAAGAATAATATGTTTGCAGGTGAATCTACTGTGGGAAAAGCACAAAACCAAGAAAAATATAGGTTGATACTTGAGAGAACATATAGACCCTCCTTATATACACTCCACTGACCAATACAATTTCGATTTGAATATAGAGAAAATTCATCTTATAGGAATATGGTAGAGTCTTCCATGACCTCGAAATGGTTAGAAATATTCACCTGTGCTGAGACTCTGCGGAGACTGTAGAAATACTGGGTGCTGTGCTTCTGGATCTGCCCTGTATGTCTGCCACTGACAGTGGGCCAGGTCCAGAGTGAACAGGAGGGGACCCTGAATGCCCTCCTTCATGCCCTGCTGGTCCATTTAGTTTCTCTTTTTCTAGGTCATGTCCATCTTCAGGCTCTGGTCCCAAGTTTAACTCCTGAGGAGAGTAGGCCCCTGTGGCGAACTGGTCCAAATAGGAGAGCAGCCTTATGCATGTCAGAAGAGTCACAGGCAGAACAGGCTGTGATGTGGTGGAGGAAGAGGGGGGAGCTTCAGCGGCCTCTGCTAACTCAACAAACTGATGGAAGCTCTTCCCAGGAGTCGAGCTGTCCACTGCAGTATTGGGACAGGAGCCCTCTTCTCCATCCCACTTCTCTTTCTCAGGGCTTTTAGTGTGGAAGCAGCCTAGCTGGAGCAAGGCCTCTGCCAGCCTTTCATAAAAGCCACCAGTCTCAAAATGGTATGCATTTACTGTGTGAAGATGCACAGCCAAGGCCAGGATGTGAAGAGTGAGAAGAAGGAGGTCCAGCAGCGATCGATGCCCCAATGACTTCCAGACTTCACCCTGTGGAGGATCAGACAAAGCTCCTTCCATGTCGATCACCAGAGACAGCAGCCCAGTGAAGCCTCCTGCTCTCCTGAAGGCGTCCCAGCTGTTTGGGCTCTCCAACACCTTCAGCACAGACTGAAATATAGTAGTGAGGCATCAAAATCGACCATTTGGACAGTGAACATGTGGAATCACCAAACACAGCTAAGCCTAATCACACATTTGACAAAGAAGATTATGTTCAATATATCTTAGAGAGAATTTTTTTTGATAGACACCAAGCTCTGCTCAAAGTCTCAGCTTTTAAAAGCATCTCCCTAGTCAATTAAAAACAATGTTGTGAAAAATAGATGAAACATATAGATGTATCATAAATCATTTCTGGTAACTAGTTTTTGGAGGTGAACTAAATCACATTAGGTTTATTCAATTTAAAGAGCTAATCCATCAGGTAGGTAATGTGTGAGGCAGAACGCAGAGGGAAATGTGATTAGCTGAAACTGGAGTAATCACAATGGCTCTCAACACTTGCCAACCCAGGTCGTAGCCAATCTGATTGCCACTTGCTTTAACCACGTTAGCACAAAGAGCACACACACACACACACACACACATAAAGACAGACAGACACACTCCTGCATGCATACACAAGCAAGCGCTTTCAAACACTCACACTCTGTGAATGCACACAATAACTGCAAGTAAGTGCTCTTCTTGCTGCCATCTATAAAAATGGACACATACAGTAGGTGTGTAACTTAGTTAGGCTTAATCAGATCTCTGTCCCATTCACTGATCTGATAGAGGTGGTAATCTTCATAGTGCCACAGCACAAGGCTGCCGGCCTAATCAAATCGGTCCAGAGTTAACAGCTAAACTTGTTTTAGCAAATCAATCTGCATTTGTCTATAATGTAATCAGGGTCCCACATGCTAAGAAAATAAATTCACTAGCTTATTATGTTTTAAATGCATTACAATTTGTTATGAATTGATGTAGAGTGGAGACTATGATACAGAGATCACTACATATCTGAGTGATCTGGATCTATGTATTCTGATGTCTGTGACTGTGTGTGCATATAAAAGTACCTGCAAAAGGTCCCACTTCAACCGAAGTTCTTGCTGTGTTGAGGAGCAGAGGGCTCCTATGGCTGTACTCATGAACTCCTCAGGGTTAATCTCAGCTAGCTGCTCCAAAATGCTTAGAGTGGGACCTCGATACCGATCCTCATCCAAGAAGATCTTTATGTAGGGAACCATACCAAGGTCTCGCACTGAAACTGGAATACACATGCAAACCTAAGTTTACAAGAGCAGCCTTAACATACAGTATGTGAAATGAAAATATAAATGACTGCAGATGGTGACAGATTCATGAATTACCAAAAGAAATTGGACATGAAAACAACTGCATGTACATACCTGTGTTTTTGATTGAACGCAAGGTAAGGGTTGACACAACTTGGAGCATACAAGTAGTGAGAAGTCTCTCACTATCTTCCACACATGGCAGGTTCTGGGAATCTAAACAGCAAAAGAACTTCAGATGCAAATTACACAGTAAACATACAAGATGAGAAGTGGTTTTGCATGTGAAACTTGGCAGGCCAAGAACAAATGTCTACATGAATTTATGTACAAATGACTCACTTTGAAATCTACTGAATCATGACTAGGTGTGTTGCTCAGTCCCAAATTGCTGTAATGAGGTGTTGTTTTGCAACCAATCACGGTTTGGTCTTATTAGTTATACAATCCACTCTACACCCAAAGGTGAAGGAATAAATACTGTATGCTGGTTCATACTTATTTGAGAGGAAGAGACAACTCCAGCCTTTCTGAGGATCTTAGCTCTCCTTCGAAGTTCCCCGAGCAGTAGCTCCAGCAGACCCCATTCACTCAATACCTCTGCCAGCATACCACTATGTACTGTCATCCTACAGAGCACAGGAGATAGAGCTTATTCAGCATACAGCAAAAAAGGGGTAAAAGCACATTTCCAGCAGTTACCATCTGTGGTGTTGGTTTTTAATTTAAGTAGTAATATACGCTATTTATACCTAAAATAGGCGAACATTAACTCATCTTACCTTTCCTGTGTACATTGTCTTACCGATCAAACTAACAAGGCTGTTGCAGTATGTGTTTCAAAGGAAAGAACAACAAATTCTGACTACTATCCATGGATACAGGATAAGGCAGGAGTATCCTGAACATTTCTAATTAAAATGATACCAACTAGCACTGCTCACCTGTGAAAACTTTTAAGAGCCACCACTCCAAACTCTATCCCTGCTACCCCTCCAGTCAGTGTCCCAGCCCAAATCTGCTTCAGAACACCCAGCAGTGCACGCAAAGTCTCATGGGGGATGTAGTTCATCTTAAATACCACCTGTAGAAAACCCGGCATTTAAACAGACCTCTTGTGCATGTTGTATATAAGGAAAAAACAAGCACAGGGACTTTACTGTCAATATTAGAAGTCATACCATCTCTAGCAGTGAAAAGAAGAGTTTATGGACAGGAGCTGGTTTACACCACACACAGGCAGCCACCTGGGCCATCGACTGGACTGTCCACTCCAAGAGGAAGAAATTGGCTGGATCCCTCTCCCATATCGTTTGTAAGGTTCGAAGAAGCTGGCAGCACAGCAAAGAATCCTGGCAACGCAGCAAGGAGGCCTGCAGCAGGTGGAAGGCCTGCAGGTTTTTTACTGCTAAGCCTGGAGGTACAGAGGTACAGTGCAAGATGAGGAAAACAAAGTCAGTACAATTAATTTGTCACAGAAGGTTTCCTTTCAAAACAGGTCAAACTGAATATAATATGATCTGCATTCTTGTTTATCTTAACTTTCTGAACCGGGAGATATCATGTTCTGGTACTAGTCTATTACATACACTTCTGTAAAACAATATCAGCCTGAGGTCAATTAAGCCAAAAGTTGTTTTAAATATAAAGCTCGATTTATGTGATTTGCACTGGCAAGGTCAGTCACACAGTTTCATTGAAAAGGGAAACCCAATAAATTAAAAATTTATCCATAAGCCAATTTAGTTATACATACAGAGATAGATTGAACATAACATGCATGAAGGCCATAGAAGCGTAGCATAATCTGCCTTGATGGAGTTGTTTTGCTGCATTGTCAAAATATTTAGAGGTCTTAGATTTGGGAGCCGGTACACATTGGTGTTTGTTGTGAATAAAAATATACCTGGTTAGTAATAGGATTTGTTTTCACACTTAATCAAAATTGCATCAGAATCAAATAAGAGCAGCACAAAACAGTCCCTGGACCCTCTGCTGGAAAGAGATCTACTCCACAATGTGATAGATGGGTGCTGAGTGTGTGTGTGTGTGTCTGTGTGTATGTTGGGATAGATATGTGTGTGTTTATTATAGACACTGTATTTATGAGTGTTGGATGGAGGTGTGTGTGCATCAATGATAGATGGCCGGCTGCCGTAGGCCAATGGTGAATGAATGTGGGGCATCCTAACAGAGTTAGAGGGGAAGCCTCCACTTCATCATCCCAGACATAATCACCTCAGCTTCCCTTTAACCTGAGGGGTGTTGTGCACTGCAGCGGGGTAGCAGTGGGGGAGTGGGGAGTAAGGGTGTGTGGGAAATTGGGGGGGGGGGGGTTTATAAGGGCAAAAGTGCAAAGGAGGGATGAACTATGTGGTTATCTGGGGGGCACATTCCCATCCCTGCAACATTCTATGCTGAGCCATAGAAGAGATAACAATAAGATGGTTTGGAGTGTTCATTTGGAAGAGATGGTTCAAAGTTTATACTGGTGGTACAATAAACCATTGGAGATAATTAGGGAGTGGTGACCATAGAATAATAATTAAAAACTAATGTTGAAGACTTGATCTACCTTTTGTGAGTGGTGGATCAAACTTAAAGCTTGAAGGCTGGGGGTTGGTGACACAAAGAGCCACTTTCAGCTCAGTTTTTCCAAGCAGGGTGAAAGATGCAATGAGAGCCAGCAACTCCTCCACAGACTGAAACTGCTCCACGGACACGCCTTCCTCACAGCTGATGATGGTAAAACGATAAGGGCCAAAAATGGCAAAGTTAAATGAATAGTAGAGACATAAAAATCTCTCTGAACAGAGCAGAAAATTGACATTTATATGAATTATTACACCATTTGAAGGGGCTATACACTATGAAATTCCACTTAATTGTTTAGTAAATGCCTATTTAGTATGGCCAGACAAAAATATAGTTCTTTTTATGACTCAAAATCTTTAAACAAGTATGTCCTTTCTAAGCAGACACATTTACTATTATTCCTTACTAAAAATCACAGATGTTTCATTCTTTTTCTGTTCATGTCCTTTTAGCTCACCGTTTAAGAATGTTCTCAAGGGCCTGGTAGCCATTGTGAGTGTCAAACTCAATGAAGAGGGCTGCACTGAGGGGATAGGTGTCTCTAATGAAGCTAAACACAGCCACAGCCACCTCAGCTAGTAGCGGTCCTGAGACGTCAGCACTGATGTGCAACAGGTTCTGGATGCAGATACGCACACAGTTCTTGCCTAATGTGGAAAAGGCAGTGCTCTTGGTTAGTGAAGTTGTAATTGCTCTGAGATGTATAAAACATGAGAACACAGTCAACCCACTCAAAGTTTCCAATTTAAGAGTTGTATGATCACAAACAAGGGATGTTTCAAGAACACTTCTCTTAAGAATGTTTTTCAGTGATGGAGTACATGGTAGAATAAAATCCATCCCTTCTAGTGTCTCCTCACCCAACTAAAACAATGATTCAATATTCATATGCGTACATTAGATATGAACAATATAGCAAAGGGCTATAGTCATGCGAGTGAAATCTAGTGCTGGAAAATGATGATAACCAAACCAGATCAAAATAAATTTGTGTACCAGAACATTTGAGTGAATCATCTGTGCTGATGGAGGCATCATGTGAAACACACTTGTATCTGTTGCTGAGTTGTGTGGTCATGAGTCTCTGTATAATCAACTCATTACTGAAACAAAAATATCTGTCTGCACAAATAACTTCCCCTGATAAAATCTAATTTTTCACTTTCTATGCAGTCTGTTTTTCTGATGCATTTAATAGTTTTCCTTGTGAGTACATTGGTGAAATAGAATTCATTATAGGAAGACGAACCACTAAAAAACTATAGTCTTAACAGAAATGATACTTACCCAAATAGTTTTGAGTTACCTCACCTTGCAAACTTGGGACAGTGTTGGCCGTCGCTACAGCGGAGACTGCCTTGAGCACGCGGGAGGCCTGGCGCCTCCAGGAGGCACTGGTCAGATCCCATAGTGATGTGAGCCCAATGATAAGACACTGCAATTCCGGAGTTTCCACCAGTCTTTCGACACTGACCGGCTGCCTACAGAGCTGAAGGAGAACCTGGAAAAGAGCAGAAGGAAAAAATGAAGAGTCCAATGGAAACAAAAAAAAGAACAAAAAGCAGCACAGAGGATAGGCAGGGGAAACTTGCAGAAAATTTTAGAAAGAAAACTAAAATCTTAAATGAGGCTGTTACCTCAACTGACCTGTGTTAGTGTCTCCTGAAAGGTCTCTTCTATGTCTGTGTTCTCCTCTTTAGCTGGAAGGCACACTAGCAGGTAAAGACATTTCACCAAAGCCGCAGGGAGCCCTGGGTTTATACAGGACAATATATCCTACAAACCAAAAAGTGTTTACATTTTAAAACATTATGAAAGACAAAAAGTATTTGACCTTTATAATGACAATTTAGAGCCAAAGAAATTAAGGAAAAAAATTCCAATCATTATTTTCAAAAATATTTTACAAATATACTACTAATGATTATATCCCATGTTGGGATATTATTTTGGGGAATTTGATGCATTGTGATGGTATTTATCAATATGGTCTATATGATGTGGTCTTATCCACCGTCTAATGCCAGTAAAGGGCTTCAGATAATTAAGGGCAATTTACCAATAAATTAGTGACTCCCATCAAATGTAAAAGAGTTGTCAATTAAACAGCATTGATTAGCTGAAAGTGTAGAATCCTCACATTGAATATTCACCTCATTTTATAAAAACTGTTTATTATCACTCACTGAGCTGTCAGCTGTCAGCAGCAAAAGGGACTTTAACTGCAGCCACCCTGGACTTTCCCCTGTTTCGCACTTTGTGTCCTCATCCAGCCTCTGGAAGAACCGCACCACCTCTTCACGAGCCTCCTCTGAAAACACAAAAGATTCAACATTTAATGAGCAATGACCCAGGAAGACTAAGGGTCATAAGGACAGATAATAAGAAAGCAAGACTGCTACATAGTATAGTTACTTCTCCTCATCATCTACACATTTCAGTCAAGTATACTAGTATTCAAATAGCAAGCAACATGCATATCTGGAATGAATGTGGCTGGCTAAAAGTTTCATTTCTATTTCCTGAAATGAAAAAGAATTGCATGGCGTTTCTATTTTGGCAGGTATAAGTTTTCAGGCTACACAACTGTTCCTAAACAGTAAATAATTTAAATATGATAGTAGTGTGTATCTAAAAAGACCAGCTGAGCCTAAACTTGAGTAAGAAGAGACACACTTTTGTTTCTTTGTGAAATAGGTGAGAAGTCCAAATCAGCTACTACACACACCAGCCTAACACTTTACCATACTTGCACACCAAAACTTCATCAAAAAACAGAAGTGTCTACTTCCCTATAAAACAAGGTAAGTTCCTCCTTGCAATCTCCAGTAAAAAACTATTGCATATAAACTACCAGCAAAATAAAGGGTAAGACAGCAGAGACCTGGAGAGAGGTGTTTCCTCTTTTCTGTGTATGTGCTTTGGCTTTCAGTTTTCAATAAAATGGCAAGAGTGACATTTGCATCATGGAAAAAAAACATACGGGTAAAGAACCATAGCACACTGAAAAAAGCAGAAGTAATCAGAGGACATAGAAAGTCCCTGCACCTGAAAATAACTACTGTATATGCTGATATGAGCAGTTGTTCGTACCTGCAGGCCTTTCCGACAGTCTGTTGTGGATGTTATGGATGACATTGTCAGCAGTGAGAGTTGCAAGCATCTTTACATCTGAACCTTCAAGTCTTCCACCATCTTCACAGACCTGGGATCAGAGGAGAGAGTGTCATAAAAGAAAGATACTGAAGCGGAAAAAACATCCTGTTCTGAAAGTTTCAGATAATACAGATGTTGACATCTTTGTTGAAAGTCTGTATGTATCCTGGCAAATCTGATTTATACTGAGGTAATTTTGTCCACCTCATTTACCTGGATCAGTGAGAGAATTTAGGGATAATATGCCCTTGATTAAAATACGGTTTATTTATAAACTGGCAAATGAGAGTAAATTAAAAGTTATGGAACAAGCAATTAATAGCATAAAATTATTTATGTTTACTTACTGTGTTAGACCATCTCATCTGTACCTGATGCAAAGCTTTAAGGGCTTTACCCACAATATACTGTATCTGTGCATTTTCATATTCAGTGAAGCAATGTAAGTACATTACATAGCTGAATCATAAATGTTTTTGCTAATTCACTACACTATAAATAATAGAGGTCAATGTGCACTATGTGCTCTTATCAGTTCTGTAAGAGGATATCGCATTACACTGAGTTTACTATACTTAAGTGAGGCCCTATGTCCTGGTCAAATCTCTGGTAATGAGGTTTATCTGCAAAGCCACCCACAGAGCCACACACATCATAGAGTGATTACGTCTGAAACTGTAAGCCTGATCAATGGTGTTTTACACAAACAAACATACACACCCACACAAACACAAACACAAACACAAACACACACACACACACACACACACACACACACACACACACACGCATACACACAAATACATGCACACACACACAGACCAATGATGGAAATTACACAGAGGAGTGTACACAGGTAAAAATAAGATGGGATATATCTTCACAAGAGAGATGAAACTTAGGCTTTTAGAATGAGAAATTCTTCCATTTAATCAAATTAATTAAAGTGAGGCCTGAGCTGAGGAATTGTTGTTCTTCATGTGATAGTACAGCAAACTGTATAGATTTAGCGCAAAACCACATACACATTCATTCATTCAAGGGACAATGCAGCGACAGGATCAGCTGAGACCCAAACATCTGACTCCTGACACATGTTGTGCCATGAGGCATCCACTTAACCTTTTCAAAGTTGGGTATTAATTAGAGCTGTGGCTCCACTTAAAGTCTCCTGCCATGATCCATTAATAATTCCTGTACAAAATGGAATTGTTAAAGAGTAATAATTTTAGAATGGAATAACTTCCACTTCATTCAGAATAAAAAATAAATAACTCTCTTGGCTGATTGATGAACTGCGAAATACACCTCTGAAAATATGAATGGATGAACAATGAGTGATAAATAGGCACACATTCTTGTCCTGGTGATCCATACCCGTATGTAGAGAGGTAGGACTTTTACTAGATGTTCCTCTCTCTCCTCTAAAGGAACATGGTCAGTTCTGTGGTTGGTGCTCAAGCACGTCTGATTTCCCAATGCTTGTAGTTGTTCTTTGAGCACTTGCGGGAGTTGAGGGTTCCCACAAGAGCCCTCCACTTTCAGCCCCTTCAGCTCCACAGAGGCAGATAACTCCCCTGAAGCACTCAGCTCTCCGGTTTCCTTATTGATCCTCTCCCCCTTAGCAGATTGTTCCTGGAGGAAAAAAAAAAAGAGAGCCAAAAATGAGAAATCCTCAGACCATTCCAGTTTTTTTTTTAGATATAATATATAATATCATTCAATCATACTTCCTTGGTCTGTCTCACTTTCTCAGATAAATTTGTCTCAAACCAAACCCTCATCCCTCCTCCCTTAACCCAATGATCACACTGACTGCATTTAGAAATCTGCAGACAGAAAAACAGACCCCTGGCAGTCATGTGTCACTCTCATTAACAAGTTATCAACCTCTGTGATTGATATGCATTGTATAATTGATTGCTAACTTTCAGTATTTGGAAGGATATAACACTAAGGAAAGTTGAAACCGCAAATGTTGAAAGTTTTATGCTTGAAATCCTCCACCTAATGAACTAAATTTACCACTCATTTTTAATACTTTGTATTTATAATACTATGTAGTTATATTGTTTCCTTTTCTCCTGTGCAGTATTTAGTCAGCAAAGGTAATTGTGCAACAGTTTGGTAATACCTTAACTCTCCAGTCACTTACAAGTAGAGGAAATTTGCACAATAAGACAATTGTATATATAAGATAATCTGAAGTGCACACATGCTAAATATGGCAAATGAGGATTTTTTGTTCTTATAAAACAGAAAACCTGGGACGTTCAGGTCCACTCAATATTAACCCTCTAAGGCTGACAACTCTTTTGATACTGTGACAAAATTACTCAATAATTTGAAGTCCTTTATACAGAAGGCTGCTAATGTAAGTTTTATACTTCTCTGTCACACTAGGTGTAGAAGAGTAGTCCTTCTCCCAAGCAGACACGTTACTGTTTGACTTAGGTTTGACTAGAGGATTGTTTCTTCATTAGAGTGATATTATTTTTGGCTCTTTCTGTTTTAGGACACCAGTGATGAACAACAAGGGACATTTTAAGAGGTAGACTGCTAAACTATAATAAGCCGGACCCAGCAGAATCAGTTATGATGGCACCGTAAATAAAGGGAGTCAGTTCACATTCCATATACATTCATTAATACTTTGATCTTTCCTGATGTGAGAATGTTCTTTGTGAAATAAGTGTGTGTGAGAGACTGACAACAAGAAAGCACAAAAGTATCCAAAGTCACTCCTTACTGGAATAGCACGACATACCTCTGCTGTGCCCTACAGTCAAGCATGTCAATGTGAAAAATGTGTCTATGATCACATGTACACTAAGACTTCCCAAGTCTTCAGTATGCAATTCAAAAGGAATACATTGAATGCAACACAAAGTTACCTCCTCATATTCTTACCTGTACCTGGGTGAGAGCCATCTGGGGTTTTCCTGGCTCTAGGAGGACACCGTCGGCTGTGTTGTGTTATTCCAACTGAGTGAGTAGTTTGTCTCTGTTGCCATGTCAGAAGGAAAAAGACAAGCAGAAACCTGCTAAGACGCGACCAGCGCCTACTGTGCAGACCCTTCTGTAAAACCACCCGCCCATTACTAATCTGCAGCGAGCAGACTGAACTTTGAACAAGCGGAGCAACTCGCATCAGCTGGCCTTGGTCATGTGCCTTCTTGCTTCCTTAACAGAAGCAGAAGTGAAAAACTGTTGTTTGGCTGGTTTGGATGGGGCCGTCCCTCTGCAGCTCAAAGAAGAGTCCATTGGCTTTTTATAAATGTGCCATTTAAGCCTTGCATGACATGAATCCCAGTGACAGGAACCCATGATTCACCACAGTTTGAGGCTTGTAGTTACAGGTTTATGAGGATATTTTGAAGACTCTGACTCATAGGTGAAGAATTATAAATGAACTTCATTTTGTTTTTTTGTTTGTCTGCTAATAACAATTGGCAAAACGTGTCTGTTTTACTGTGTTTAGCAATGTTTAAACGGTTTAGTAAAGCAAAAAAACAACTTATTAATAAGACTAGTAGTGTTAGATCTTGTAATTAAAGTCCAATAGATTTAGTAGTTAAACTAGGGTCTGATTTAGAGTTTTGTAACCTCTGTACATTTAGGTCACGAATGGAGCCTTCAATCATGACACTGCTTTGAGATTGGAAAAACATTGAGGTTGTATCAATAGGAAAAAAAATCCCACACCTCCATGCTAGTATAACTTAGCTAAACAGCGCCACTTTGTGGGGTATTTGGTACAGAAATGCGCCGACAACAGCCAGATATTGAGGGGAAACGTCCCAAAGGGACAAACTTAAAACCTGGTCAATCACGTATTACATAGCTTGGTTTTATTTACTGGAGATATTTTAGCAGTAAAATCCACAACTGTAACCAATGATGTTTACGATACATCCATCGCTAACGTTAGCTGTTATCCATGTTGTTTTTCCCCTGCGGCTATTTGGCCATTAACGACTGAGCCTCGACTAAACTCGAACTGTTGCCTGCGTTGCTAAATGACCTCTGTGGTCGATAATACGAACATTAGCTACACATTTGATCTCCTCCGTGACCAAAAAAAAAGTCGGACTTTAGCGAGCGTGGCTAACGCTGCGTTATTATTATCTGTATCGTACCGCAACGTTGGCTAACTTGTAGGCGAGGGTACAAGGAATGCTGCCTTTTCCTTCAAATACTTAGTAATGCATTTCCTGCCGTTTATGATTTTACATTCCAAACACGCCTCTGCGTCTAAAAAGGTATAAATTTTCACTACAAATACACTTTCTCCCGTTTTGCGCCCCCGGTTCAGGCTCATCTGTAACGTGACACACGGCTAATTAAAACTTTGGCGGCGCTGCTTGTATTTATGCGGGCTACGCGTTCCGTCGACGTGCTGACGTCGACGGACCACGTGACCGGCTCCGACCAATGAGGCGTCCAGGGCGTGGTCTGCCGTTCGCCCACAACGCAGCTGTCCCCGTTACTCGGCGGCGAGCGACGGTCTCGTTTCCCGGGTTGCGTTAAGATGCCGGAGCGCCTCGTCCGGGGACCTGGTTTTCGTTCCCGTCGGGGTTTGCGGACGGTGGAAACAACGGGCCGCCGCCTCCTCGCGTCGTCATAATGCATCCGATGCCCGTGTGCTCCGTCGGCGGTGGAGACATATTTGACTGTATACAGCGAGGGAATGTCGATCAGTGTGTGCGGTTCCTTCAGAATGATCGATCGGTCCTCAGGCAGAAAGGTAAGGTGGAGATAAGGTGCAGCAAGAGAGATCCCATCTCGATTTTGTCGGTGTTATATGTGAAACTCCAGGCCACCACTTCCACCTCTCTTCCTGTCAGCCTGTGCATCCTCTTTAGCCTTTAACTGCGGGCGGTGGTATTTCCAGATTTGCTAATTATAAAGCCAGAAAACTTGATGAACATTGTTTACCATTAACAAACCTGTTATATCTGTGTCACGTGTCTGCGATACACATCTGTCGACATCTGCATCATAAGCTTACAGTAAGTTACCGGTTGCACACATTAAAGCACTTAACGAGTATAATTTTACCTTATATTGTTTTTAAAAGGACTCCTTTAAAGTTTATCATGCCTCATTGTGTCCTTGTGTGACTAAATGTCAAGGGGCAACCAAAACCTTACTGCAGCTCCTCTGTCTGGCACAGATCTAGATGGACAGGGTTCTGACGATCAACAGGTTAACACACCGTGCATTTGTGTCAGGGCATAGACTGTAAGTCAGAGGGACTGAAGATCAAATTTGAAGGTCAGCATCTTCAAACCTGACCGTGATGTGCATGTGTTTGCCTCCATCCAGGCTGGGGGGGTTTCACCCCGCTCCACTACGCTGCCCTCCATGGTAACCGAGTCTTGGTTGACCTTTTCCTAAGTAATGGAGCTGACCCCAACCTGACATGTGATGCAGGACAGACAGCCTTTCATTTTGCCTGCAGGTGAGCAGAGGGTCTCCAGTGTTTAACAAACTTCCCTGGATTCTTGAGGTGATAATGTCTTTTTGTGCCTCACTCAAACCTACGTAATAGCAGTTTGTACGTTTGACTCTCATCAGACAAGGGAACATATTTATCATACATCAAATGATGCAGTATGGAGCTGATTTACGCCTTGTGGACCTGCAGGGAAAAACATCACTTCATCATGCAGTGACCGGGGGCAACATGTGAGTGGAGGGAACAGCAAACCATGTAGTTGTATTAGTCTTTTGTCTTTGTGGGACAACACAGTCAACCTCCAGCATATTGTGCATGAGCTAACTGTCAGTTATCATTTCTAGTGTTGCAGTGCACTATTTGTGGGAGACGGGAATGTTCCGGTTCTCAGACACAGACATGTACCAGGTGACACCCCTGCACCTGGCCGCATCCACCGGCAACACAGAGGTGGTGCGGTATTTGCTCAAAGACCAGGTATGATACAGTCTTCACTCTCTCACACACTCCCATGCTATAGTTGACTAACAGTGTTACACAGAGTCATTATCCTACAGTTTCAGAGCGTCAAATTTTCATTAGTCAAATGAAAATGAATTAAAAAAGTATGTGTGACTTGAATCAACTTTTAGCTGCTTTTAGTCACCTTTACCTCATTGTTTTTGCTTCTGAGGGTTAAGTCTCACTCTGATTGACAACTCCCCCAAAACTGTAGGCCGTATTTGCCAGACAAAAAATAAAGTTTAAAATCTTTACACAGCCCAACACAAAATAGCTACAGTAAAAGCTAAAATAAACAGCTGGCTTGTGGATGACAAACAAATAGTTATCAATCTAAAAACCCAGGTTTTCTCAAGCATTTCTTGCCCCAACAGGAGCTAAAAGCAAATAAGTACTGTTTTGGACTTAAATGTACAAGATACAAAGCTCCTGTGGGATATTTTTGTTGGTTATCTGCTGGATGTTTAAGAAACAATTCTTCGATTGCACCTACACATAAAAATAGAATAAACACATTATGTCACAAGCTGAAGGGGCACTAGGGCTTTTTTGTCTATCTGTTTACCTTTTTTGCTCATGGCAGCTTTGAAGAAATGAAAATGTCATTTCAACTTAGACTGAGTTTTCAATTATACAGTTAGTTATATCAAGTACACTGCTACAAACAGCTCTGCAATAAAAGATGCCTTCCAGGTGCTGATTGTTTTTTTTCTGGCTGTAGTTTGTGGTATCGTTGAATTTTATTTCATTATATTGAAAAGTTTTGATAATGTAATTAGGGTGGTTTTATATTTATAAAAACTTTAATCACAATAAAATATCATCTGAAATATGACCAGAAGCAGGAATAATCCATCTGTAAAAATGTAACAAGGGTCCAAAAGCCCCCCTTGAAAACAGATGATCATTGCTCATATAATTGCAAATGAGACAAAGATTAGTTAAATCTTAAGATGCTTTTGTGAAGTAGTGCAGATGTGAATTGTTTTCTAGCAGCTGTGCGCCTCTGTTTTTGTCTCAGAGATGTGCTGTGGATGCAGTTGACCAGCAGGGAGCGACAGCACTTCATGTTGCAGCAGAGAGGGGTGGCGTGGAGGTGTGCTGGACACTGCTGCAGAGAACAGGATGCAGGATGCTCCATCAGAAGAACCACAGTGGCCTCACACCACTGGATCTCAGCAAACAGGGGAAAACATTTAGGTGAATCAGCTGACAGTAGAAATATCTGGAAAAACACTGACTAGCAGACCCCTGCATGGGATTCTAACACCCCTCAGTGCCTTTAAAATATACAGTATGCTTGCTCTCCCAGATTAGCTTTTTCTCTCGGGTTCCTGATGCCGTGTAACAAATGGTTATACTGTGTATTTTCCACTAGGCACCAGCAACTCACCAAACTACTGAGTCGGCACACTAATGAGCCACTACACCACAAGCCCAGAGAGTCTCATGGTAGATATCATTCTGTAGTTTACATCATTGACATAGCATATAAAACAAGGATGATGATAATGATAACAATAGTTATGATAATAGGGGCACTGTACCATTTTTTTAATGGTACTGTGTCTGTTTTGGGGTTTTTTTATGTGTACTGGTAAGGTTGTGTTGTGTGTTTTCTCACCAGTTTTATATTACTGGACACTGTTTTTCCCAACTCTGAGCGGAGCTGCCATCCTGCTAATAGCAGCCATGTTGGGAGGCTATGGGGGTCTAATTTGCGGTCTGCTCTTCCCCTGGCTGGCTAGAAGCATCTTCACACAGTACCACCGCATCACCACATACCAAAGGTTGGACAAAATTTGAAGAATGTGTGAAATGTTTATCAGTAAATCAACATATTTTAGTGTGTGTGATAACTCTTGGTTCAGACAGCATCCCTCTTCATTCCAGGTTACCTAACCCGATCTACTTGGGAACCCTCATCGCTGGTTTGTTCCATTCCCTCCTCTGCTTTTATGGAAAAATAATGCCTAATATCCTTAACACGTTATGTCTTGCAGCCCCACATATTTGTGGATCATCTGGCTTTATTTTTCCTGATTGCAGCATGGCACAGGGATCTCAGTGTCGGTTGGTCTGTCGGGCACATCTCAAATCCCAACACAGAGCCAATGTCTCTGCTTGTGCTCAGTGAATATCAAAATTTAATAACCAGATTGGAGTGACATTTGCTGAGCACATTTATACTCACATAAAGGAAAATCCTCTGTGTTTTTGACAATCAACAAGATTTTTTTTTCTATTCAAAATTATCAACTGGCTAGTGCTCTCCTAGTTGTCATGTGCACCCAAATATACACGGTACTGCAAATGTAATCTAGGACTTTTGCCTAATAAAATGAAAGGGGTTCATCCTTAACCTTTTGAATGTGTGTGGCCAAACAGTCCTCTGGTCCAGGTGTCAGTGGTCCACCTCTCCCTCGTCCTCGGTTTATTTTGTAAGGTTCTGACACAGGACCCCGGGACACTGGACAGAGCAGATGCAGACCCTCGATTCTCCTGTATTGCCGACCTGGTGGAGAACAACCAGAGTGCTCACAGGTTCTGTCCATACTGTGAGGTGAGACATCCACACTGGTCATGGTTCAAGGAGCACTGATATTTTCCTTACCCTCACATCTAGTTATATCGATCTAACTATCTAGTTCTGTCTAGATCAATCTTTCCATCTAGATCTAGAAATGTACACACAGGCTCACTCCTCATGGGGGGCATCAAAGCAGCCACGCAATCTATTTAAAAAATATTTATGGTGATTAAGTCAAGTTGATATACATCTCACTATGAAATTAAAAAGCAGTGACCTAGCAGGTAGGAAAAGTAGAAAATAAAACAAAAAAACCCTGCTATGCTTTTAAAAAGGACTGACGCACATTTTCTAGCTAAAGGGGAACATAGTACAAAAAGTTGGATTAGTTCTTACAAGTATGTTGCTGTTCTTCCCTCTTTTCTCTCCTCATAGTTGTTTCAGCCTGACTACACTAAACACTGCAAGCTGTGTGAAGTGTGCATTAAAGACTACGACCATCACTGCCTTTTCCTCAACCGGTGCGTCGGCTGGGGCAACCACCGCCTCTTCCTCTTCTTCATCCTGTCCATGGTGATTGCCCACCTTCTTTTTGTTGCCACGGCAACAAGTTACCTGTACGACAAGATGCCTGCGGGCAGTCGCAGCTTGTCACTGTGGCTGACACTGTTAGGGGAGGAGTCCTGGGTTGTGGTCATGATGGTCATGAACGCGCTGACACTCTTGTGGGAGGTGTGGCTACTGACCGAGCAGTTTGATGCAGTCGCCACGGGAACGACCACCTACTTTAGACAGTGCGAAAGCTCAGTACGACAGAGGTCACTGGGGCAACGCTGGGTTATAGTGCTGTCCTTTCTGCTGGAGGGTCGAAGACGGGTGGGCAGCGGACAAATGAGAGAGGGCAAAACTGCCATAGACATTTAAAACAGTTGGTTTGTCTTGTGTGCAGCTGTTTCATCATCGCCCAATTACAAATATACATGCTCAGTTTAGAGCCTTTGGTGTGCACTCAACTTTGTGATAAAGTCTCTCTAGATTCAGTAACTCTCTAATGCCATATAACATGTTTTACTTGAATAAAAAAAAAGGTCATATCTTAATATTCTATTTTAATACATATACAATAGTCTATACATTAGGTTTACAGGATAACTACCACTTAGAGTGAAGTCATTCACCTAGTTTCTAGAGACCTCACTGAACACTTTTAAGATAACCGTGTTTTTCTATTCCATATCACCATATATTTTTTTTAACATCTTTGATATTGTTGCTTTAAGTAAAGGTGTAGAGCATAGTTCAGGTTGAAGACTTGTGAAGTTTTGCCTGCTCAAAATGTCAGCAAGTTCTGTGAATAGTTAGTGATAATGGCTAATAGCAGGTGCACTGAAAGACTGTTCCTAACATAATGTCATTACCTCGCCGACCTGCTCCCAGTCATTTGTGCCATGACGCTTCCTCTGCTCCCACTAATGGGACATGCTCTTTTCATGCCTTCAATTAAACGCACTCATTTCCTATGTGTCCCCCAGGACCATATTTCTAGATTATAGATGATGTTTGCCACACCCCTCAGAGGCTGCTGTGCCTGGACTATGTGAGCGACACTGTTGTATGATATGATATAGTGTCTACTGTACCACCTGTTATGCATACAGAGTGGCTTAGATGAGTGCATGTACGCCTGTGAATCTGAGTGCTTTTACTGTATTTCTCTGTTCCTGGATCAGTGTTATTGTATTAACTGGCTGCCACTTGTTGATATCACAGTATATTTTATATGTACTAATGTATTTTATTTGTGGGGACAGTTTATTACCTCATATGTGACATTATGTGTTTTTTATGCTTTAGGAAAAATATGTTTAATAAATAAAAATCACTGATATCTGTCTTTGATGAAAAAAATAAACTTTCTGTTTGATCTCACTGTGTAGCTAGACAGAAACAGGCTTTTCAGAGCTTTTCAGATTCAAAGCTTGCGACCTTCCTTCTCAATTTAAATAAGGAAATCACTAACAATCAGGGCTTTGAATTTTTCAAGCAGAGAACATGTAAAGTAACATTTAAAGTAAGAAACTCATAATAATTTTTTTTTGATAGAAGTCAGCAGGTTTCACTTCTCCATCAAGGCAGCTCACTTCCTGAGTGATAGACAGCCTGAAAATTCAGTTGAGGAGGATTCAGATGAGGAGGACAGCAGGAGAGCATTGCAGGGCTGTGTTTGATTTCTCTGTAAAGCAGCACCAATCACAGCAGCTGCCCGGGATTATCTGATGCTTTCTTTTGCAGCCCAGAGAGTCTGGCTCCAGGCTGAGAGTCATCTGGTCTGTCCATCCAGGATGACATGGCAAGTAATACTCGCATGACTGTCTTTTTTTCTTGCCTCCAACAGAATCTGTTCACATCAACATTCCTCAGGCACAAGTCATAGTTGTGTTGATGGCAAGTATAGTAGTCCCTTCTCTTTGGGTATGTGAATGTCATTGGATTTGGTCTTAGTGATTATCAATTAAATAGAGGGCTGAGATTTCAGTACTGCCATTGTTTAAACCCTGAGTGTTCTTGTGTGTGTGGTTGTGTGTATTGTGACTTAAGATATGGACCCAGTGGAGAAGGATACTGTGTGCAAACAGGTTGACTACCATGAAACCCTCCAAGACTCCCCTGACAAGTGACAAACTAAAGGGATTGGCAGGTAAAGCTCTGTTTTTTAGTTTGTTTTTCATAGTTGATCATTGCATCAAGCATGGGGATGATCTGTTTTGTTGCCAATGAAGAACTTGGCTCACTATCTAAGCTCTCATATAAAGTTAAGCTCTGATTTTAAGGTATTCGTCTTGTTTTTTTTTGGTGTGTTTTAACACGCCCACGACCAATTTTTAATTATATCATTCTGTATGAGGTCTTCTGTGTTTTTTAGGGTATGAACTGTAAGAATGAATTCTCTGAAGTTGCGTCACTAATGCACTGCTAATTCCTTATAAAGTCTTTGTAAAGGCAGTGTATACCAGTGTAAGCCATTTGTCATAGATTGATTGTTATATGTGAGCTCAGTAGGTTATTTTTTTCTGACTGAGAAACCTCAGTCGTCTCGCCCTTCTAGCAGTATCTCTGTACTGCATTTCAGTCTCATCCAGCCTCTTGAGCTGCAGCATTTATCTGCTTTATCACATCACTACCAGACAGAATAGGAGCAAGAACATCACACCCTTGAGTGCTTTGGCTTTCATCATACAGATTGCTGAGTGACCGACTAGTGTTGCATTTCCCTCAGCCTATAAATCTTAGCCTGAATGAGTCATGATCAAGTCAAGTTATGTTTTAAACAACATCTACCCAAAATGATCAGCCCAGCCATGCACGTGCAGTTGTTTATAGGTTCAGACAAGACAATGACATGAAAAACTTGCTTTGCATCAAACATTTAATGGTGAGAGTGGTGTCTGTTTAATCAAATATATTGATTTGAGGTCATACTTCAGGTACAGACAAGACCATAATCAAATCTTCATGATCAAACAGCTGGAGGGATTGTGAAGACTTGGGAGAGCAATTGGGGAGCAATGGGGGAGCGGATGTAAAGAAATAGGTGAGACAGAGGACACAGTGCCAGACATATTTATAGAGGGTGAGAAATTGATACTGAAAGTGTGCAGCAGAAGGCAGAGAGACAGATGGCAAAGGAGAAAGAGAGAGAGAGAGAGAGAGGGAGAGAGAGAGCAAGAGAGAGTGGGCAGGGCTCTAGGTATGTTAGAACAACAGCACGCTGGGCCAGTGGGATAGAAAGTGGAAGTGAGATGAAAGGAAGAAGAGGAGAGTGTGTGGTTAAGTGCTTGCAAGTGAGTGTGTATGTCGGTGTGTGTGTCTGTGTCTGTGTGAATGTGTGCGTATGTGTGTGCGTGTGTGAGCATGTGTGAAATCAGATGGAGACAGTGTCCAAGCACTGGAGGAGAGAGACGCTCGAAGAGGATGAGGAGTAGCAGGGCGAGGCAGCAGCGTTAGGCGCTGAGTGTGAATGTGCGGTTGAGGAATAGTGTGTGAACAGAGGGATGCAGTCATGTCTCTGTGAGAGGGAGCAGCACAGCAACGGTAACCATGCTGAGCCCCAAGATAAAACAGGCACGCCGGGGTAAGCACAGTCCCTCCTCCCTTTTCTCCGTCCCTCTTGAGTGCTCCTTGTCTTTTCTCTCTTTCTTTGCTCCTGTGATTTGTACTGTCCTCCCTGCAGTCCCATCTCTTTCTCCCCATCTCTCTCTGTCTCTGCAGAGCTCCATCTCCACCTGCTCTCTTTGTAATAATGATGGCATCGGTATTGTCTTCAGCGCGTTCATTGAGAATGACATCAAAAGGTGTAACAATGGCAGACTTGTGTTGAATCTGCACATCGTAGTCATCCTGCATCCCAGTGACTATTGCTATAAGCAGTGGCCTGAGTTTTCTTGCATGGTCTGAAACGTTAGGGCTTTATCTGCTTTGCTCATTGAGAGTTAGAAGGCACTACTATAGAGTGATGTAATTCCTCATGTTTTTTTTATTATTCCTTGAAGATTTGATCTTGATGGAGGTACTGGGAGTTGTAGTAAACATGGCTGCTAGAAGGATAATTCTCCCTATAACAATGGTCTCTACCCCGACATGTTCACACCTGAACACATGATTACATCTCTGTTTGTTCAAGGTTTTGCCCCAGCTATTGAGTTGTGGTTTTGAGCAGGTGAAAGACTTTAGATGACAGTTGGTTAGGGGAATGCATGGCTCTCCGCTGCTTTACATCACAACAGCTGACTGTCAAACATAGTTCCTCTAATGTGAGATACAATCCACTTGGGCCCGCTGAAGTCAGGATGCCGTATATGCATGCCTCTCACATGAATGTGTGAAGATGAATGTGGAAGCTGTATAAACCCTGCAAAAAACTTCCGGCACTGAGATTATCATGATGCGGAGTATAGGCACTTGCTGTGCTCTTCTTAGCAGGTGGTTGCTATTGACAACTAGCATACACTACTTCAGGTGGCTGGGGGAGCTGTGACTTTGCCAAATTATCTAAAGGAAATTGAACTATATTCGTTTTAGAGGAGGGTATCCATGTGATTGCTGTTTCAGGGGCATTGCCACCCTGACTGGACATAAAAGTCAGTGAGGTATTCTGATCGCTTTGAATTAATTTAAAATTTTTTGCATGAAAATGTCCACAGCAGAGTGAAAATTTGGCTAGCAGCAGCTTCAAGAACCTTTACTAGTGTGTGTTTGTGTGTGTGTGCGTGTGTGTGTGTGTGTGTGTGTGTGTGTGTGTGTGTGTGTGTGTGTGTGCGTGTGTGTGTGTGTGTGTGTGTGTGTGTTTGTGTGTTTGTGTGTTTTGGCTGGACTTCATTTCTCCCCTGGCGGTCGTTGTCTTATTCTAGACCAGCCGTAAAAATAAGACCATTAAAGATGATGGGGAGGAGAAGTGCCTCCTGTTTCTCCTTCATGGACGCAGTCAGGAAGCACAGTGGCTACTTCAGTTTTCTTGCCACGTTTCGTGAGCTTGCCATCTCTCATTTGCTGTAATGGTATTCTCTTTTGGTTAGATTCCCAGCTCTGCTCTCCTCTGACCCTTTTATGCAGTCACTTGATTTATCATTCAGGGCAAACTCAGACGGCATCGCAGGGCTAGATATGCACTCTGAAGCTTAGATATTAGATCCGAAGTGGAGTGTGGAGTCTTATGGGAAGACATTATTGGTAAAACTCTGAGTAGCGGTTGAGGCTTCTCTCCATTATCTGTTTGTTTGCATAATTGTCAGCAGGAGGTCATTGGAGTGAATAGTGAAGGACTTTAGTAAACAGTATATTTTCTTTTTAAAGCACTATAGCTGTAAACTTACCATGGAGCCTTAGTGATATGTTATCATTTCCTTAAGAGTTCATTCGTAGGACAAAGTACAAACTGAAGAAGTTTTGATGCTTAAATATAATCAATACAAAATCATTAAATTAAAATTATTAGAGAAACATTTATGTTAGTAAATATCCAAAAGTTATCACAAGTGTTAGTGGAATTTATATTAGCATATTTCAAGTACTGTACTTAGGTACAATTTTAAGGGACTTGTATTATAGTTGAGTATTCTTTTACAGTATCTGAGTAAATAAATAAATGCTCAGGAACTGTAAAGTACTAATTTGAGGTACTGTACTTGTACTTTACTCAAGTCTCTCAATTTAACATTTTAATTTAAACCTATATTCTACTAAAATTGAAAAGTATTATTAGTTAACTATATAAATCAATAATGAATACCATTAAATAAATACCATTGATTATCACTAATGAGCACATAAAACTGCTTTTTAATTACATAAATGTTCTGCAGTGGATATGTAAAATATGTTATTAAATATGAGGTGATACATTTTAACCTACATTAGTCCCTGAAAACTTTGAATTTGATTCTTGTACACTACATGTTTTTGCTGAAAATAGATTTTTTTTTTCAAGTTCCTCTCTGAAATTTCTTGCTTCTTTTTTTAAAGATTTTCACAACACAGCCATGTGTGCTATGTTAATAGATCCTGTTCTCGTTTCTTCTGCTATCAGCATACAGTTTTGTTAATTCCCCCTTCCCCCTTCCCAGCAATAATGACCAAATGAAGGTCATCCAGGGAGATGGCAAAATAAAAAGAGTAGTAAAGACAGAGAGCTAATAAGTAAGAGAGATAGTGAGAGAAGTAGAAACAGAAAGAGATTTCATTCCAGGCCCTTAAAAAGACAGTACCTTCCATGCTGTCCTCAGCAGAAAGCAAGATGCAATTAACGGAAAAAAGACGCCATTGATTTCTCTCTCCTCTCTGCTCTCCCTCTGCCTTCAGTTTATCTCTCTCCCTCTTTCTCTCTCACCCTAAATCCCTAGGGATCATTCTACTGTCACTGTTTTTGCTCCATACATTCAGCATACAGATGCTAATATTTAATCCATGCTTGTCGTTAGTCTGTTGCAGTAAAATCGTAACCTGATCCAAAGCACAAATTCCTCTTTGTAGAGCAATGAAATTGGAAATATATATATCCCTATTAATATCTAGATTTCATTTCAAAGCAGGATGTCTTTGCTACAAAATGGAGGCTATGTCCTGGTAAATTGACTTAATAGGAAATCTGGATGCTTGGTCAAGCCTGTAGGCTTAGATACACCCAAGAGAGACTCCTGTGAATAATGATTGTTGAGCGTCTCTGGGTGAATTTTTAGATTGATAAAATAATAGAAGAATAGGGGAAGAATAGAATAATAATAGCAAAACAACAAATCCAAGAAGAAAATCCTAAAATGACACCTGTCCTCTGTCTCTGTGTAACTCCCTATTTCTTAAGCACTCTGTCTCCCTGTCTCTGATGCGCTTAATCTTGAAAGCTCCTTTATGTCCACTTTACCTCTATGTGCATGTCCATGCAGCACGGTCCAAGAGCATGGTGCTTGGAGAGCTGTCTCGTGTGTCCAGGCCCTGCTCACCTCTGGATCAGGAGAAAGCTGTGAAGGCAGGCTGGCTGAAGAGGCAGCGGAGTATCATGAAAAACTGGCAGCTGCGTTGGTTTGTCTTGAGGACTGAAGCTCTGTATTTCTACAAAGACCAGGATGAAACCAAGGCACAGGTGACACCCATGAGATGACATATGTATATATATATATATATATATATATATATATATATATATATATATATATATACACACACACACAAACACACACACACACACAAGACTGTTACCGAATGTCACTTTTTGCGACGGGGGGCAGCAGGTCTGGATGTTTGGATTTGTTCTGGTTCAATGCCAAATACATATTCATGAATTTATATGATTAGTATTCTCCACCAGCATCAGTCGAGCATATATCTGTCCTTCAACTCTGCAAATAGCTTGTTTATTTTTTAAAATCAGGGCAACAATACATTTTGTAGACTTTTCTGCATTGTGTGACAGCAATTTTGAAGCGACACACACCGGGCTGTTTTTTGGTGTCATATTATAGCTGGATAAATAGCCATTCATTTTTCCCACATAAAATCTTCCACCCCCACAATCTCAATTAAAGTCTTACTGTTTTGTTATTGCCCCGACACACATTGATAAGTTGGTAACAATCTGCCCTGTGGTTCTACAGTAAGCACTTAGTAGGGGACCTTTGACCCTCTCTATGCTGGATCAGAAATGCAAGTACATCAGGAAGCAGCAGAGGGATAAGTGGATGAAGAGATGTTTTCCCTGAGTCATCCCTCCATCCATCATCATTGGACAGATTCCCAGAGTGCTCAGAACTCTATGATGTTTAACATGCATTACACGTCCAAGTCCAGAGTCACTAATTGATTTCTTGTTTGGCCCTTGAACACTGTGGTTATGTATGTTTTCCCCATGCCTGCATGTCTATCAGTCTTTCTTTCAATCTGCCTATCTCATGCCTTCCTCTCCTTTCTCCTACAGGGTTGTATTTCTCTTCAGGGCAGTCAGGTAAATGAACTGCCAGCCAATCAGGACGAGCCTGGTCGCCACCTTTTTGAAATCATGCCGGGTGAGTTGGTACACAGGCCACTCTGCTGTGTAAGGAAGTCAATAAGTAAGAAAGTCTTGTTCAAAAGATCTTTTTAGTGCTGAGTCCAAAAAACTGTGCTAAATACTTATTTACTTACTTAAAATACATTCTTAAATAGTATGCTTTACTAAACCCAGAGGTATGATGAAGCACATCTGACATAATTTCCCAGAAATACCAAAACCTAAGTGTTTTTTTGCAGAAAAAACATTAAGATCCAAGATGAACTCTAAGGCTACCTGTGTCACATACCTGACACTCAGAAGTTTTTGGTGTTCTGACAGTGATGAAAACCCAAAATCAAGCAACATCAATGCATATACCACAACCGGTAAAATATTAACCTGTTGCCAGGTTTTCTGTAAATTACAGAAAATATCTTAATGATCTTACTGTACATACAGCAGCTTGTGTCCCCTTTGTAAACCTGGTTGTGATGAATGAAAAAAGTAAATCAACATCTGTATGTGAGTAACAGGCAATAACACATGCATAAAATATGCAGAACAGCAGAAAGGATGTTCAACAACGCCTTCGTTCGTTTTTGCATTTCTGTTCTTTACAGCATGGGGATTGCATGTTGATGGTATGTACAGTAGAGAGGACCTGATGGAAAGAAAGAGAAAGGAAGAAAGAAAGAAAGAAAGAAAGAAAGGAGGTTGTCTGAGCCCCTGACTGTTTATACTTGGGATGAAATTCCCATTAATGATGTCAATAAGTTTTTTTAAAAAACTCTGATTATTTCAGAAACACTGCAACACTTCTATGTTGGAAAATTTCCTAAAGCAGAATTAAAAGTCTTGTGTATATCTCCCTCTTTGGCTTACTGCTTTGCCAGGATTGACAAGATCTTGGTGTATAATTTCACTTTTTCAAAACCAGGTAATTGGCAACCTCTAGATAAATCTACAGTATTGCATCATAGGTTGTGCACAGGAACAACTGTGATATTTTAAATGTCTGAGTCTGACAACACTGGCATGTCAGCTGTCTGTGTACTACTGTACCCTCTCTTCCTCACTGAAACATATGCATATTCATATACACCAACTCAAACATTACCTTTGTTTAGAATTAGATGAATGACAGCAGATATAAGAGATTTTTTCACGATTGGCAGCAATGCAAAAAACATGCAATTTGTGGTAAATGAGGAAAGAAATGCCAATACACCAGTGTGGTCTTAACAATAATATAAGAGTGAAAACGCACAAAAAGGAAAAGGTGCTTGGCAAAAAGAGAAAGAGACTAGCAAGAGGCATGATGCAGGCATGGTGGTGTCCACAGGGAACACCACTCTTTCTGGGTCATTTCTCGCACACAAAACACACTATGCACCGCAGTGCAGAACTTAGTAATGAAAGCAGGTACTGATATAAATCCTGCACAGCAAGGCAAATGCAACCCCTACCGAATCAACTTCACAAAAACTGTCTTTTGGATTGCTTCCAAAGGGTTTCCATCTGTAGAAATTCAAAAGCATTTTACAAACAGCAAACTTGATGCTTTGAGAAACTGAGAAGTGCTTGCACCTCGTCAAAAGCAAACAATTACATAGTCAAATAAAGGGAGTGTAATCAAAGCCAAACTAAAATAAACTAAAAATGTCAAACTAAAATGTCAAACCGGCTGCTATCAAGCTGTGTGTTCCCAGAGGAAGAAGAGGCAGAGCTGCATGGCTGCGTCTTTGTACTGTACAGGGGTTCTTGAGCTAAAAAGGTTATTGAGATACTGATATTTCTATCTTTTAGGAGCCACTTGTTTACAGTTGATATGTCAGCAAAGTAACTTGCCAAAGGGCAAATATTCCTGCTTATGTGATCCCACATATTTAAAGCACATTGTTTTTTTAAATTTGTCCTATCGATCCTGAAAGTAATGAGATGTGGTTCTGTTTTCAGGGGGGGCTGGAGAAAAGGATCGAATGGGTATAAGCCATGAATCATTCCTACTAATGGCCAACTCCCAGAGTGACATGGAGGAATGGGTCAGAGCCATACGCAGAGTCATATGGGCTCCACTGGGAGGAGGTGCAGTTTTTAAACATATTCATACACATAGTCTCACACACACACACACACACACACACACTCATACATACAGCAGTTTTTATTGTAAGTAAGCGAATAAATTATTACTTCTCTATGATGCACATAAGCAAACATCCTGAACTTTTAATGTCCCGAGCAGTGTTCATTTCCAGTGTTGTGTCTCTCCAGGTGTTTTTGGGCAGCACCTCGAGGAGACAATGTTGTACGAGGCCCAGTGTGGCCCCCAGCGACTGATCCCTGTGCTGGTCGAACAGTGTGCGTGTTTCATACGTGAACATGGGCTAAAGGAGGAGGGCCTTTTCAGGGCCCCCGGACAGACCAATCATGTTCGAGAGCTGCAGGATATGTTTGACCGTGGCGTGAAGCCAGTGTTTGACAAGTGAGGCAGCAGGAGGGGGGAGAGCATAGCATACCAGGCTATAATCAGAGCTGTATATTTTTCTTTATGTGCAATCTTTGTCTCTTACAGTACCACAGATGTCCACACAGTGGCATCCCTGCTAAAGCTATACATAAGGGAGCTGCCAGAGCCTATAATCCCATTCTCCAAATACACAAAGTTTCTCTCTTGTGCTCAGCTACTCACCAAGGATAAGGAAATGGTAATAAAATATCTGCATATTTCATTGTATATATATTCTAAGCCTTTCTCTTGATAGTTAACACGTTTTTTTCGTTCAAGGGCATCATAGAGCTAGGCAAACAGGTGAAATCCCTTCCTCAGGTCAACTACAACCTCCTTAAATACATCTGCAGGTATGTAAACATTGTCTTGTTCTCTCCTGTATGTATCAGCAGTTGATAAGCCCACTAATTTAACTGTGATGGGTCTCATTGTTACTGCTTTTTCCCATTCACTGTTTAATGAGGATTTGTCACCCTGTCATACAAAAGAAATATGATTTTGTTCTCCCACATTCTCATCATCAGCCATGTGACATAACAGTGATTGACTGTGATTGTTTGCAACTTCACGTCTCTGCTGCCTTCTGCATCTATATAAACACCATATGCTGAGCCCACATGCCAGTCAGAATCATGACTCAGTCCCCCTTTTCATGAGGTTGAATTTTAATGAATAGAAAACAACAAGGGGTCCCAGACATTTTTGAGCAATGCAGTTAGTGCAGATTTTATGTGGAAATACAGTATTTTATGCTCACATGCTGGTTCTGACTGCTCAGGTTTCTTGATGAGGTTCAGTCTCACTCCAGTGAGAATAAAATGAGTGTTCAGAATCTGGCCACAGTGTTTGGACCCAATATCCTTCGGCCCAGACTCGAGGATCCAGTTACCATGATGGAAGGTAGGTGATAATGTGAACATGTGTTGATCTGCAGCATATTTTGTAACAAAAACTTGCTTTCCAATCAATATGTTCAAAGCCATGAAACATTTCAGGCAGGTTTATACTAAGTGTGTTTGTGTTTGTCATTATAAACAGGAAGTTCACAGGTGCAGCACCTGATGACTGTGCTAATCAGTGAACACTCCCAACTTTACCAACGAGAGGAGCCAGAAAAAGAGACAGAGATCCCCCCACAGCAACAGCAGATCCCTGTCCAACGGTGCAAAGTGGAATGGTTCTCACAAGAAGAGGCTGACCCCCCACCCTCCTCAGGCATGAAATCCAAATCCTCCACACCTTCTTCAGACAGTAAGCCAACTACACTAAGCCCCATTTCAACATTGGAGAAGGATGAGGATGGTCAAATTGAAGGGAAGGGCAAAAGTAAGACAGAGGAGAAAGTGGACGTTAAAGCAGATAGCAAAACTGAAGGGAAAAGTGGAAGTGAAGTAGCTGTTAGCCCCAGTAAACAAGCTAAAGCCCTGCCCTCTTGGAGGTGCTCCTTCAAAGGCAGTGCAGCATCTGGGGGGCAGAGGGGGAAAATAGGGGGATCAGCAGGGGATGTGTCAGCGGCCGGTGGGAGCAACTGGCTGATGAATGGCTTGTCGTCCCTACGAGCTCACAGACGCACCACCTCTTCCGGTGACTCACTGAAAGACTCTACTCTTTCTCTGAAGGATTCCACCCTCTCCCTTAAAGAGACCACTCTTTCACCCAAAGACTCACAGAGAGACGCCGATGAAGACTCCTCTCGAACATCCCTGTCTCAAAGAGTCCCCCACCAATCCCACAGACTGTCTGCGTATGACAATGTTGCCCCTTCTAGTCTAAGCCTGCCTGCTGACACGTCCTCGATGTGGACGTCCTTTGAGATCTCATTGGCCGAGCCAGAGGAAAGTGATAAAGCAGTAGAAGCAGGACAGGGTCGAGAGAGACCCCCAGAAGAAAGGGACAGTGCAAATATTCTCGACCACTTGGCAAGTGGTACTGAGGATGATCTTGCAGGAACAAATGAAGGTCTCACCAACATGCTGATCCAGCTCAGGCAGGAGCTGAAGAAACAGAGGAAGAGCTATGAAACCTGCATTCGCAAGTAAGAATGAGTCATTGGTCATTCCACATCAAATAACTAATTGAAATCAGCATAAGGTGTTATTTATAATGTTTTCTTCTCTTCTTTGAGGTTGGAGGAGTCCTGCATTAAGTACGAGTCCCGAATAAACCGCCTCGAGGAGGAGCTGGACCAGGAGAAGAAAAAGTTTCACATGCTGGAGATTCGACTCAGGAACTCAGAGCGGGCACATCAAGACGCAGAGAACCGAAACGCTCTCCTCCAGCAAGAGATGGAGGAGTTCTTCAAAACCCTTGGTGATCTTACCACGGGAGCAACACGGACCAATTAGACCAGAACAACCTGCCTTTGTCTGGTCCATCAGAGGAGGAGGATGAGCTTGATTACTGGGAAGAACAGCCAGCCCCAAAGCTTTGAAGACCAAATACCTCTAGTGAAGTACTACTTGCCACTGAATCCTCTTTAGTATGGCCTTCTTGTGCCTACACTGAACAGCGCCGGTGCCAAACGAGAATTCCTCTGGACCAAGCACCTCTCATTTTACCACAAACTTCATTACTATTATACACCTTAGGTCATGTAGCTGATTATTTATTTACTAAATTCCTCTTTAAGAGACCAGAAGAAGCCTTATGAGGTATGAGGTGTAGTCTTCCTATAAACACTAATATCACTTAGATCTCATATTCTTGACAAAGAAAGGACAATGTGAGACATTAAAATTCAACTCTTTTATTTGCTGGAGTTGAAGGTACTGTAGACAGTTTTCATTTCTGAAGTGTATAATTGGTCTGTTAGTGAGGCAATTTCAGATCCAAAGGCTAAAATTCACACTTCTGGCTTTACTATGACACACCACAACAGGTTTACTCTTTGCTATCAGTATTTGGCCAAACCATGAGAAGACTGCAGAATCATCCCAGTAGTGCTCAGTGGCTTTCTTTTCTTCCTCTAAATGTACCTGCACTAACCAAGATTTGCTCAGAGAAAACTCATGTGTAGTCTAATCTAACTTTTCTAATTTTTGAGAAGATGGAGGGGAGGGGGAAAAAAAAAAACACAAAAAAAAGTAAAGCCACAACAGTCATTTGAAATGTGGCCCAGAGAGGGTCAGGACATGCGTCACAATACCCAAAGTGCAGTCTGGGAGCTGATGCTAAGGGTTGCTGCCTGGAGTGCCCAACCATGAAAAGGGCAAAGTGATAGGTTGGGAATTTGAGCCATCAAATACATCCAAAGGTTACCATGGCAGGTAGCAAATGTCTGTTTCCTAACTCTTAGAAACATAAAAACATCTAAATTAAAATATACAGATGAAATAACATGTATACTAATCTATGAATTATATTGCACAGAAAACAAACAAAAAAAATGCATATAAATAGTGCTTCTGAATGAAATATACATTACATACAATAGATGCCTCCTAGCTTGAAAATAAATAAATAAATAAATAAATAACACAAATGCAGGAAAACAATTGATCTTTTTTCGCATTTCTTCCAAATGATGTGTGCCATGAAATACATACTGTATCTGCAAAAAAAAACGTCTGTTTGAGTGTGTGTATGCGTGAGGTAGAACTCAGAAAGACACACCACAGAGGAGAGGGGCATCTGCCACAGAGAGGACTGAAAATCACATAACTGAGTAAGGGCACTTAAATGAAATATCTTAAATACAAGACGGTTGTGAATGATGTCTTAAAGAACCTGCCAAAAGGGTAAAGTGACCAATTTAGACTTAGTCCCGGATGCACTAAGTCAAATACAGCTCACTCATTCTAGCCAGTGGACTGGCCTACATTAACTTGTTACATCGCTAATCAATGGCTCCTTACAATTCCACATTTCTCTTCACTTACATTCACCCTGTGCTTCCTCATCCAACAGACCGTCGCCTACAAATTACAACTAATTAAATTAATAAGTTAAAATACAGTCAGTCTACAGTATGCTATAGTAAAAAAGAAATTCGGTGTCAGGGCAACAGACCATTTGACTGCTTGTCGAGATACACACATTCAGAGGTGACATAATACTATTAAAATAAGTTAACTTGGGATGCTTTAAACAGGAAAGAGGAGAAACAATGTCAAAATAAAATCTCCCATTTGCATTAGGATCCATGATCCATGAAATGAGCTCTAGTCTACTTTTAAGGAGCGAATTTGTGTAGATTCATTCAAATGTCCCAAAAATAATATAAAAATGCCAAATGAACAATTTAAAAATATACTCAACATAATATTGCAGTGCTATCAACTAGCAACAGTATGATAGTCAACTGTGTAGCAGTAGCTAAAAAAACAGCATTGTGTAAAGTACAGTCAAATCCCTCTCTTTCATAACATACATCACAGATTCACATCAAAACATACTCTGATTCTTTGCAGCAAAAATACAGTAATAATGATACAATTTCGAACCACAATCATTTACAGCAGTATAGAGGGAGGGGAAATAAAAACAAACTGTACATTAAAAGCACCACTCTACAAACTAACAAATTAAGTTCTGTTGGCCTGAACCCTTTTCCCATCACACACACTGATGAGGAAAGGTTTGTTTTTTGTGTGTAGGTGTGGGTTTGTGTTTAGGTGTATTGTATGTGTCCGTTATCTGCAGCAGGCCAGTGCACCCAGAGAGGTATGGCTGTCCAAGCTGCTGTCTGTTTCAGAGGTCATGGTGGGGTCACTGCTTGGGTCAGTGGGCTCTGTGGACATGGACGAGACATCGTTGGCTGAAGAAGAGGAGGAGGACATGGGCTGTGGGGCACTGCTGATCACTGCTGCACCTGTGCTGCGAGAAACACACATCAACGCATAGGTTTCATTGAAATACACAGGACTCTGCCATTATCTGATGAGTCACAATTGCATATGTAAATGGTGCCTCAAACTTTAAATTCCAAATTAGTGCCGACTTGATCACTCAAAAGATGTATTGGTCATAACTGGGTTAAATCAAAAAAAAAAGAAAGAAAGAAAATTATGACATCTCGGTTATTTAACCATTTCAGTTAGATATTTTGTGGAATTAGTAGCTGCTATGTTACAATGACATTAAGAAATAATAAAAGAAAAAGAAAAGGAAAATTGTTGATAGTTGATACATTTTGAGAAAATAGTCGTGATAATTTGAGAAAAAGTCTGAATATTACAAGTGACATTTTTTTTAAAAATAAAGTAATAAATTCACAAGAAAAAAGTTGCCTCAAGAACAATATATTGTAGGTTATAGCTGAATGAGATAGACCGTCCTTTACCCTCCCTGACGATACACCTGTACTGTGCAGTTACTATTTTTACTTGTGTGTTTTCTGTTGTCACCATCCCATGACACTGCTGCTGGTCTGTGTCTGTATGCTCTGACTCCCCACTTGATTTTCAACTTTATAACCAAAACTACGATGACTTTATACAGAAAAAAAAAAATCAACTTCATTAAAAAAATAATAATAATTTTATTATTAAAAAAAATACTGTTGAAACAATTGTTATGTATAATTTTTTAGCTTTACAACCAAATTAATTCCAGATTCAAATTAAATTTCTCGGTTAAACCTGCAAATCATCAAATCAGCTCTGACTGGGTTGTCTGCACGCACAAAGTATGAAGTGAACTTAAATAAAATAATGTGTAACAAAATAAAAAGCATTCGATCCATCATGTGCCTTTAACAAACAAAATGGTATTGTTCGCTATAATTCATCCTCTCCACTTCTTCTCATCTCCAAAAGTTATACTGATTACTCACCTAGAGGAGGTGGCTGGCCTCTTATCACTCCATTTTTTGTCCATTCCTCCCACTCACTCACTTCCTTATAAATCAGCTCTACAAATGGAAGAACAGAAGAAGGGTGAGTGGTGTGGGAGGGAAACAGAGAAATAATCGATGCATGTATGCACAGTATGTGATACACTTTTTTCTGTACAGTCAGAGTGTTTTGCATACCGTGCAGTCCAAACAGCATCATGTTTCTAATTTTGACAGGCTGTGCTGGTGTGTAACTCTTCTAAAAATGAGTGTGGGGTCATTATCACCTGGCAGGGTTTAGGATGAGCTCATCGGGCTGCACGACTGAAAGGGATATTTACTCACAATCTTAAGTCCAGCCATGCGCCACAGAATCAGGTTCCCCGCAATGGAAAACATTAACTGCGAGGTTTTAAAAAAGGGATTTCAAGTCACGCAACGTACACTTTGGCAACTATACTGGAGACACAGAGCTCCTTGGGCAACAATGTCTGTAAATGACTGACCGCATTTTCTACGCATTCACTGGCTGTCCCACTGGATTTCCTTACACATGGTTTATTTCTGTGCTTTCCACGAACAGAAAACAATCACGTCACCAGTAATAAGTGCTAATCATAGAATCTGACGCACTGACCATTTCTATTTTCTCGTAATCACTTCTTATTTGCAGAAAAGTGAATGCAATTAAATATAATACAAAGCCATAATAGTGACTAGTAGTTGTATATTATTATATTAACTATTTTGCTAAACTACCAAGCTGGTTTGGTACTTCACTATAAACCAAAATTCAGCTATCTCCATCAAGAATGTGTGATGTAGCATGTGTTTGAAGAGCTAAACATTGTGGACACCCAAATATATTTCTAAACAGATGTATTTTATCAGTGAATGAAACCTCTTTGGGCAATGCATCCTAGCACTGTGGTTAGTTCATCTGTTGCCTCAGGGGCCAGGGGGTAAATAATACACCCAAACTGACAGTGAAAAGTGAAGTGTTGCATGCAGTGTTAAGAATCTTAGCATGCCGTCTAACCTTTCCACTCTTCCACAGTATGCTCCCTCTCATCCAGCTGTTTGTCTGGGATCTTTGGCGGGGGCTAAGGAAGAGAAAATGGCTTAAATGGCACATCGGCAGTTGAAGAGCAAGCGACGCCAACTTTCCACTTCAAGGGATGTTATTACAATCTCATGTGACCCATTCAAGGATCATTAGGTCAGCGATCCACTTACCGCTTCCACTTCTGCTGGGTCGTACCAAACATTAATATAGGGGTGCTGCAGGGCCTCATCTACAGAGATGCGCTTGGAGGCATCAATCACCAACATCTTGGATAAAAGATCTCTAGCTTGGCTCGCTGAGGGAGGAAACAACAAACAGACAAGATGCTGTGCTATTAATCACAAGACTACAAATGTGGTTTGATGAATGTATTCTTGATTATTTTAGGTCAAGATATGATAACACACACAAACACACACACAAACACACAATAAAAAACCCTCTACCTTTCAGTTTGTTGTGATCAGAGTCTGCAGGGAAGAGCACGTCTGGGAAGAGTTTCTCGAAGCTGTATCCAGCATAGCGTGGCCTGTTTTCCACGTATGTTCTCACTGACTGATTCAGCTTCATTAGGAAATCCTGAGATGGAGTGCCTAGCTGCTCAATTACCTTGTTCCACTGGTCAATGTCTGGAGTGTGATTGTTAAAGAAAGTGGCCATACATACACTGTTCACTCCCATACCCATATCGTTACACACCACTGTGGCGGTGACGTGTAACTCTCTTTGAGGTGAACACACCAACAGCTTTACCTATGTTGTCTTCATACAGACACATACACAGATTACACGAACTATACTGAGACAGCCACTCATTCTTTTCCTATACAGCTAAAACACAACTTTTGTACATACTCTCTCGCAACTACTGCCCTTCATTGTCTGATTTTGTTTCAGGTTCTCACAACAGGTGGGTGCAGCTGAGAAATTATTGAGGTCACGCTTGTAGGGTGGAAAACTTGAAAATGAACAGCAAAGTGACAGTGGGAAACTCTAAGGATGGTGCTGGATCTCTTCACACAGAATGAAGTGATGACACGGTGATCAATCAATGATGGGGAAGGATACGATCAGTGCCGGGGAACAACACACTTCCCCTGATCATCTCGGCCACTATACAGCCCACTGACCATACGTCCACTAGAGGTGGACATTTAGATGACAGGGAGGTGGACATGCAAAAAAAAAAAAAAGATGAGAAAAAACACAAAAAAAAACAGGAAAACGAACTGAGAAGAGAAGAGGGCAAACAGAATGGCAATGTGACGATGACTATGGGATGAAAACTGAAACCATGCAGCCTCAGCCAGATATATGAGAGAAAGCAATGCACTGTTGAGCGGATAAAAATGAAAACTGACACAATGAGGAAAACAGCCCATGACTGGCAGAAAGATTTTGCATAAAGCGTGTTACACAGGACTATTTTAACAATTTACCATAGCCTGGCTTAAAATATTACATTCAAGCCAAACACCGACCAGGGAAAGCACAAATGCTCTGCAAAGACTATTAAGATTAAATAGTGTGAAGAGGTATTTTAAAGACCCAAGGATACAGTCCCTTCCTGGGAAGAGGATTTTATGGCGAACCATTTCTGCCAATATGCAGCCCACAGACCATATGTCCACTAGCGAAGTGGAACATTGTAAACAAAGCCAATAAGAGGTGAGAAGAATGAATAACAACAGGTTAGTTACATGTAGGAGGCTAGTTAGTGAGCATTTTCCTACAGCAAATTATGTACAAAAGTGGCCTGACCAATTTATCCTCCAGTCTCTGTAGCTGGGTTATAACTGATCAGCCACAACATTAAAACCCCTTACTGGTTTTAATGTTGTGGCTGATTGGTGTATAACAGATCCGACACAAAATGTTTTAAAAAGAAATGTGTTTTGATTGACTGAGTGACAGATACAGCACATAGATAATAACTAACCATTGGCTTGATAGCCCATTCCCAGTATAACCTCAGGTGCTCTGTAGTAACGCGTAACCACATACGGTGTCATCAGGAGGCCTGTGGCGGCCGTCCGCGCCAGGCCGAAGTCCAGAATCTTCAGCGTACAATCCGACTTGACGACTATGTTACTGGGCTTCAGGTCCTACAGAAGAACACAAACCAAAGCTTATCTTCTAGATGATGAGTTTGTCAGTAAGAATCAATGACATTGTTAAAAGAAGATGTCTCGTTATAAATGTAGTGACAGCTAATGTATTGATTTCTCTCTAGTATCTATGATAATCGAGTGCTACATTATCCATCATCACTAAATTCCAGCTGACAGGTTGCAGGCCCTGCTGCAGCTATTTTCTAAAGACCACTGTTGCCTTTGTCATGTTTCTCTGCAGTAAAAATTACTTTTTGAGGTGTTTTGCTTATTAGTAGCAAATGAAATTCAAGTTCACAGTTTCCAGATTAATCAACCAATGGCATTTTGCAATAATCATTGCTGTTTTTTTGGAGATTGGTTGCTGCTTCCAAATTCTAGCTAGGGACAGATGGGAAGATGTCTCTTAACAGATCTTTGCTTAATACATTTTTTGTTTTGAGTCTCTGTCTTCATGACGAGGCGAAATTATAAATAGCGTGCATTCAATTTGCACCTGCTTATTGTTGATCCATAAGGGGAAATTATATGTTTGCCTGCTCTATTTGAAAAAAAGGTCAGAGGTCTCTACTGGCTCACGTCAACGTCAGAAAACCTGCTTGAAATTCAGTGTTTTGGTCAAGGTCATCTTGTTAGGAAAGCTTGCTTTGAATTTAGGTTTTACAGTTAAAAACATGACACAAATTTTAATATTCTCACACTGATGATTTAGCAGAAATATTTCCAGTTTATTTTTTATAGGGATTAATTGGTAGTTTAAGGACTATTTTCTGCATCTGATATTGTGCCAGCTGATCATTTGCCTTACACGTCAGTATAAAGTATCATAGCAGGTTTAACAGTTCTTTTTGAGAACACTGGCACAGCGTTAGTCTGTGCAGTCCCGGCCAGCTGATGCTCACCCTGTGAATGATGCCGGCAGCGTGGAGGTGTTTGATACCACACAACATCTGATAGAGCAGATAGGACAGCCTCTCGTGGTCCAGCTCCATCTGAATGACCTGGCACAGATTGGCATCCATCAGCTCCATCACCAAGTATCTGACGGAGCAGAAACGGTTTATGCGAGTGATTGGAGAAGCATTTACAAAAATACACAAGAGGGAATAATTCAGTTTCATTAACAGAACATACACACATCGAGTCACTTACACGTCTTGGAATTCTTCTAATGATTTTTGTGGTGTAAACACATTTAATAGGCCAATGATCTGTGGGTATGAAATTACATGAATCAGAATGATATTGTCATGTAATTTACAACAAAGCTTCATCTGAGTTACATTTATATTCAAGCATACAAATACAATTAACATTCTGTAAATCTAAAATAACATAACTCCCACTGGTGAGGAGTAATGTAACTAGCTAAAATTTGCACACTTACATTTTTGTGATTGACACATTTCATTAGGACTAGCTCTCTGTATGCCCTCTTGGCATGGGTTTGATTCTGAAACGGCCGACTCAGCTTCTTGATGGCAACGTTTCTTTCGAGGATTTGGTCATAAGCAGAGCTGAGGAAAGGAATTAGCGAATAATTTCAAAATATGGTCACAAATGTAGAATAAGAGGCAGGAGACATCACAGGATATGGATATGTCACTTTCATGGTCTAAACATCTCTTCTTCTGTCATTAAAAAAAAAGCACGAAAAAGTGTAAAAACTTACAGTTTACATGGATTAATATTTATATTTATTTATTTTATATTTATTTATTTATTTATATATTAAATAAAATGTTCTCTGGTTATCATGTCATATCAATGTTCTGTTGACGTATTGTTAACAGTGACACATAATTCACCAAGTAGCGGCTGACTGAGTACGGATGAGGTTGAAACACTCACCAGACGATTCCCTGTGCTCCTGAGCCGATGGGTCTTAGATTCTGGTATCGCTTCAGTACCGTGAACGTTGAATCGCCAACATCTAGGCTATAGAACTCTCTTTCTCTCTTGTTTTTGTTCATGGCGAAATCTTCAATTACTGCTTTCTGTGCATCCAAAAATGTCCTCTGTGTACAGAAAGACAGACACAACGGTTTGTAGCGTCCGGACTGCACCACAGATACCACGAGAGTTGTTGAGCAAACCAGGAGCAATTAGAAAGTGAGATGAAAACCGCTGCCCCCAGAGAAAGCAAATTAAGAGTAAAGGAGAAAAGTCACTGCTGAATTTCACACTTGAAGCAAGCACTGCAGTTCCCTTTCTCAGCAACTCAGCAAACACACCGGGATGGAAGATTTGATATCATAAGCAGGGGCGCCAGGGCAGCAGGCCACCGGGAGGTCTACTCCATCATATGAAACATGATTCTCAGAACGACTCTGTCACACTGGAAAACCAAGCCCAGTGATAATTCCTCTGAGTTTGGACCCCGGCCCAGGACTCCAGCCCAGTTCTACAAGCAGGTCTTCCACAGGCACATGTTAACCGGGTCAAGTTGCACGGAGAGGCCGTGAGCCCAGATAAGACACAATACAGAGATGCCGATCGGTGAGCACGATGTTCCTGAACAAGTTTCATTTTGCATTAAAACTACGCCACTTGAACTCTAAAAAAGGGAGAAGACCAAACGGCGGCTTCCTTTCCTTTTATTCTCTTCTTATGTAAGCAATATAATCACCCTCCCCATTCCTCCACTCTCCCGACACACAGTCCATATGAGGGATATAATTGCCAGAATAAAGTGAGTCAGCTCTCCTTCTGTTCCTCCAACGTCACAAAGACGTACATAACATCGGCCTCCCTCACAACATGAAAATAGACATGCCACTTCCTTTTATATTTGAGACAGGACGACAATTATGCTCGTCTGAGCAATGATGATTTGACTGACGCTCGAATTTGTGTGCAGTGCCGTAGGTGGCATGTAGATTTATCCTTGCTCTGTTGTAAGCTCATTATTTTTTGAAATGATGTCTGGCCATGAGCATAATGACAGTTATGTCAGTGCTGGGAGGCCGTCGCAAGCTGAAAGTTTTACTCACTTGGTATCTCTTGATCGTCTAAATCCCTTATCAGTCACACATGATGTGAATAATAATGCACCCAACTAGATTTGACGCTTACTTAACTAAATGCAGATCAACAAAAATTCCTCCAAATCAGTTACACGCTATCAGATTGCAGTTACAGTATGGGTCAGCTGCAGTATTTACAAGCAATGCAGCAGCCACATCAGTAGGTCCGTGCAGCACCTAGGACATCTGGATCCCTGGATTTGCAGGCAGGGAGCTGTAATACTTCTAAGTGCACTAACTTGTAATGACCTAACCTTCTTTTTCTCTAAACAAACTGCTTCTGCCTAACAATTTGATAAATTACTTCCAAAGCACATACTAATAGGTCAATTGAGATCCTGGCAATGGGAGATAACATATATTACACTAAATATAACACCGAAACCTGAAAACTGTGACTGTTTCCCCACATATTAACATTAAGTGAGACGATACTGTGCAGATTTCTTGTCTATAAAATCACATGCCATAAACAATAGTAAGACACACTCAACTAATACAAACAGCCTTACAGGTAGAATGATATCATGTCCATAGGTAGAAAATAGCACCTCATCCTCTCCCAGTTTACACACATCTCTCATCAGCAAATAAGGAGATACGAGAAAATCTTAGGCGTAGACGCGTTTACTATAATCTACCGGACGGGAGAAGCAACTTCTGGCAATTACTGCCCTCGTATATCGCTCTGAGGACCAAGTCCACGGCTGAGAGAGCATCTTTTTTCCGGTTCACCGATGCAAACTGTCCGCAGCGCAGAGAGAGAGAGGGAGCACAAACCTCGCAGATTAACGGGGGAGACCGAGCAGAGGAGCCGGACCCCCATCGACCCCGCTACGCGTTCGCGTCGGACGGGTCTTAACCTTGGCCACCGCGACCCCTGCCTCTTGTCCCGGCGGCGTCGGGGCAGGTGAACGACCGTCGGAGACCAGCTGCACCGGGAGAAGAGCCGGACGGTATCCGGACGCGGTGGCACGACGGGGGCCTGTTGGCGAAACACGGCGTCGGCGTCGGCGGCGACGACACCGGCCGCGGTCCCGGTCGGCGTCCGAGCGCGGTGCACAGACGCGTCGCACCGCAAGCCACGTTCCGGCGAGTGCGCAGGGGGCAAGTACCGGGGTGGGGGGGGGGGGGGGTCGGGGTCGGGTGGAGGGGGGGGGGTGTTACCGCACGACACCCTCAAACAACAGCCGCGTCGGTGGAGGAGCGTGCACACACGGCGACAGACGACCCTCCCCCCACGGCCAAACAATAAGCACGTCTGCGGAGCGGAGGTGCGGATCCTCATCTTACCTCCCCGATCAAATCAGTCCCCCGATCGATCACCGACCTCCGCGGTCCGATCGCCGGCGAAAATCTTTCCCGAGCGGCGGACTATTTGTTTATTGCCGCCGACGGAGGATGACTGATTCCGTTGTTGCGGCTTAAAAATACATGACCTCACCAAATTCACTTGCCTACGTTTCCATCTGGCTGCTACTGACAGGCCGGGACGCGCAGTGCGCACGGGGCATGCGTCCCAGCAGCACGTCACTCATCCACTGAGACACACCCACCACCTCCTCCATCCATCCTCGCTTCCGGCCATCTATCTATCTATCTGTCTATCCATCTATCTATCTATCTATCTATCTATCTATCTAAGAAACACAATTTTGTTTTGGCCCATCTCTGTTTAAAACTCGATGGATTACATTCCACTGTTTGTTCTTTAAACCTGCAGTAAATTTAGAGGGTTGACACTGGGCTCACTGAAAATATAGATTACTGAATAATAATCAGTCAGCGCTCAGGTAGACATGTTGGCCATATTTCTATCTGACAACGCGTTACACTGGTTATGTGTAATAAATGTTTCCAGTAATGGTGTAATGAAGGATGAAATATAAGGCTGCATATATTTTATATTTTCCTGAAATTTATTTTCTGGTGACAAAGAGAATGGCTGACAGGGAGTGTGGGGCTGTATGGTTTATGGATCACTGAGTGCACAAGTCAAAAAGTCTCTCATATCTTTTATAAAACAAAATAAGCAGTTGAAAACTGCCCCCCAAACACACACGCACACACACACAAAACTGTCTGTGCTGCAAAGTCCTCCACATAGGGATGTGAAAGGGCAGCTGAATGTCCACATAAAGGGCATATAGTGGAGCAGATGCACAGCTGCAAAGAAATAGTCAAATATTGTATAAACCTGACATTAAAAATTTATTCACTTTCCCTTGATTTTTTTCTCTTTCTTGTGTTGTTTCCTCTTTCTTTCGTTGTCAGGTCTGTTTGATTTCAGTTAGGCTAGTTAGTTAAAAAGAGAAAATAAATGCCTGTCAGATTTCTTCGGTCCCTTTTAATGTAAACACGAGGGTTGTCTAAGAAGTGGGACCCTTCCATTACTCTTGGCTGGCAGATCTTTTAATAAACAGACTAACATAGACAGCTAGACGTAAATGATTAGTGTTTTTGAGGGTGTTTCACATTAGTGATGATGGGGAACAAGACAGGTCTTGATCATCTGTTAAACACACGGAATTTCCCCTTTAAACCGAAATTCTTGAGTTGTATGCTAATATAACTGTGATTTACAGAATGCATTGTAGTTTAAAGAAAAAAAAGACTCTTGACTAGTAAAAGTTATTGACTAATAAATAATATTAACAGTTCTATGTTCTTTTGACTAGTAAGAGTTATTGACTAATAAATAATATTAACAGTTCTATGTTCTTTCAATGTTAGTTAAGTTAGTAAGTTAGGGAGGCAGTTTTCAGACGTAGCCCAATGGGTACATGGTTTTGTATCTTTGTTTCCAGGGTAAACAGTGATGCTGCAGTTATAACATCAAGCTATAAATGAGCGATTAGACCGTAATTGCAGGATCGGTGTCATCAGAGCAATATCTGGCATCTTCCGTTAGCCCATAGACCTTTCTATCTCCAGCCCATTTCAAATTGTTTAAATTATATTTGGACTACGACATGAACAGGCTCTGCAGGAATCCGTAGCATAGTAGTTAGGTTTCCATCTAGAGCTCATCCATCAGTTCCTATCAGCTACACCGGCGCAGGTATCCACGGAGCCATGCTCTGCCAGGGCATGTGGCTGGATACGGCCATTAGGTAAAAAAAAGAAAAAGAAAAAGAAATAGGTCAATTTAGCGTTAACTTAGAGTAGCGGATATTCTCCCTGCACCCACCTGACAGCCCCCGGGGTGGTTGTTATTTATTCGTGTCCCTGCAGCAGATATCCCGGGGCCTGCGGGGACACGCTGCGCGCAATAGACCCCGGCGGGGCGGCATGGACAAACGTCCCCGCACCGACACCCGCAGCGAGGCGAGGCGAGGCCACCGCGGCTCCTTACCCCTTGTTCGAAGAGAGCCCGCAGTGTTATGATCATGGTGGGGGAGCGGCCCTAACTGCAGCAGGCTCCGGTCCTCTCTCTCGGCCGAGGTCGCTCGTCCTTCCCAGGCTTCCCCGTGAGCGCACCGAGGATCCGCCGCAACTTCGGGCGTCAGACGGGATTAGTTAAATCGGTGCGTAGCTGATCTCACGCCACGCCGCTATTGGTGGCTCTGACCTGTCGCTGTCAAACCGCCAGGGTGATCCAATTAAGTGTTTAAAGGCGAGGGGGCTAAGAATAGCGCCAATTACAGTAAAAAAAAAAAAAAAAGTTTTCAGATCCCCGGCGCGGTGCCGAGCGAGGCGCCGCGTACGGTTAATGCCATCGATGAATTACCTGCCAGAGCGGAGCGAGGCTTCGGCGAGGGGGACGTCAAAGCGGCGCTGCCATGATCGCCAGGATTATGTTGGATCTGAGGAGGGAGCGCTGAAGATAGTCTGAGACAACAGGATCAGACCGCCGACACAGGTTACACACGGTGCCAGGTAACGTTACCCTTCTTTATCATCGTGCGCCCCCGGTCCCGCTCGGTGTCTCCGTGTTCGTGTTCCGTTGATTGACCGTAGATTTCAGGTGAAAACGGATTCGCCTAAGATGAACGTTCACGGGATCGTGACGGGATTTACCTGCGCGAATCGTAAAAAAAAAATATAATAAATGATGCTTAGTGTAGCTCTCGTATTCAGGCCTGTTAGGAAGACAAACAAAAAAAAAATCATCCTCTTGAAATGTGTTGTTTGTAAGAGGCTGCTGGTGCCGTAGCCTCAGGAATAGGACTCCTAACAGTAGTTTAATGTCCATACTAACGTACTATGTATGTCATCGTATGTCAACTTGGGAATCTATTGTCACCTTGTAGTGAAAAAGAAGGTTGTAAGACAGAGACCTAGATCCTGAAGAGGCACGTTGTCCCAGATCCTCAAGAATACAGAAGGGCTTCTCCTCTCTCTGTATCTGCATCATGTTATTGTCTGCTTAATCGATCAGCATGGTTGTTTGTCTATAACAGGATAGGAGGACTAGTGGCTCACTGGGGATTAAAGTCCTGGCATGTTTTGCATTTTAGTCCAAAGATAATATATAGGAGAAAAAAGATGTTTTTACACCTGGTGAACCAGGGGAGGGAAAAGAGAGACTGTGTATGCAGTGGCAGCCGAGTAAAATGGACATGTCCTCAGATTATAAGCTACTAAAAATAGTTGGTTCTAGACAACAAGAGACATCCTGCAAGTGGACAAGAGATCTTTGTAATTAGTTTCTTAATGCTCTATACTTCAGATATAATCCTCAAGTTTTAAAGGTTTAGGGAATGCAGATGCTGTAACAGAAAGCAAAAGTTTAATGTTGTAAGCAGGAGAAGGTCAGGCTCATTCTAGCCAATCAACACATCCACATGTTCACATTCGGTCCCCCCCAGAAATCCAGCAACGCATTACACGCTGGTGTCAGTGCAACTGGCAACCAGTAACCGGGTTTATATGTCGGCCCCCTGCGGCATCACAGAGCTTCACAGCCTTGCTCCAGTAGCTTCACACCTCGAGGACGTAGAGCTGCTAAAGTTTTGCTACAGAGTGGATGGGTGGGTTTCTGCTCTCTCCTTCAGTCCCCTCCACATCGCAACAAAAAACCAGAGCACGGGGAGCAGTAGGATGACTTTACATTTCTCACCAATCACTGATTCAAATGGCCTCGTGTAGTCTTAGGAGACCTCGTGACCTTACAATATCAGAAGTGTTTTTGTTTGTTTGGGTTTTATTTATTTATTTATTTGGCTACGCTTTCCACCTTGTAAGAGTCTCCTTGAGTTCAGTCGACATTCGGGGCGACATGAGGATACATTTGGTTCAAGTGAGGGGTTCAGTCAGACCTAAAGTAATTGGGATGGTTTGTATCAGAGGGAGCATGTCCCTTCAGTCAGTACAGTATGTGGTTGGCTGTGAGCAACTTATTTTATTACTATGCTGAAACATTTAGAGGGACAATAAACATTAGTTGGAATAAAAAGCACGATGGTTGGGTTTCAAAGTCTTTGCCATTCATCAGGAACAAGATTCTAACTTTTTGTAATTGTTTGAGAAAAACAAGTTAACAAATCAACCTAAAAGAAAACAGTTTGTCATTTTTTACTCACAGCATTATTCTCATGTCGTCAACACTTTATCTAAGGTTGGACATGCAGTGAAAGCTTTCTCAGGCTTTATAAAGGTAGATGTGTTTTCAAGATTTTGATATGCATATTTAGAAAAGAAAACTAAATATGTAATAGTCAAAATAATTGTGTGATACACATTATTCAAAGAGAGAAATCTTGTCTTTGCTCTTTCTATATCATCGTTGTTCTGCTGTGGTCTATATGCACACAGTATGTGACAGCATTCTAACATGGGATCATGACACAGTTGCTTCGGTGTCAGAGGCACAGCTCCCTCAAACCCACCCTCGGGTCAGACTAAAGCCTATTACGAAATAGGAGGGGCAGAGAGAGCGAGAGGCTGTGAGACTAATGGACTAAGATAATTGAATCAAAGTCCAGTGCGAAGAACTGTCTTTTTCTATGGAGTTTCTCAGAACTACCTCTCAAAACTGTTTACATAACCGAGACAGAACACTTTTGACAGACTGCGACAACAACAGTAATTCTTTAACCGAGAGGTACGAAGATGAAGGGGGGATTTTTCCGGAGAATGTGATGAGGGAGGAACTAAGAGGATCACAAGCCTGACACCCAGCAAAGAACAACATGAGTGTTGAAGGAATACAAGACATTCGCTCGGCACCTGTGGGAATTTGATTACTGAGTGAAAGGCAGAAAAAAAAAAGAAAGATCTTTTAAGAATACCATCCTGAACAAAGACTGTGTTGCGTTGTATGTTTGCAGGAATGTGTGCAGGATGAGCAGTACATTTGTTACATTAGCTGAAGTACTGGAGGCTCGAGGGGGACCTCTGGTGGAGGAGGAGGTCTGGTCCCTGCTGCTGGGCACTGCAGAGTCTTTAGTGGATGTCTCCTATAAGGGTAAGGCACTTTAGATAACCCTTCTTATCATAGGCTCACATGCATTGTGTCTTAATGTTATGAATATGCCGTTTTGTTATCGCATTGTCAACATCACATAAACATGTGACCCTATCTTGCAGTGTTTCTGTTTCACTCAGTGTGGCTTTACCGTAAAACTGCATCAGCATCATCATCATCATACATTATGGCCTTCCTACTTTTTTTTCAGGTCACAACAATATGTGTAATATCATAAGCCCCACCTCCTTGCTGCTGTCAGCCACTGGTACCTTAGCATTTAAGAACTGCGGCCTATCAGATGAGGTATCCACCTTCACAGCCCCAGAAATGCTGCAGGGCCGTGCCAGCTCAACCAAACCTGCCGTAGAGAGGGTCAGTGCATACACCCCCTTTTCTGTCCTCACATGAAAGTTGATGGCACACTTGCAAAACACTACAGAGTATAATGGCATTTTGGGTTTTTTTGTTTTTTAATAGCAGTAACGTTAAACTCTGCAGTGACCTGAACTGATTACACATTACTGTTGTCATTTCCTGATGTGTCTTTTACCTTGGTCTGTACAATCTCAAGATGTCAGGAGGTAAAGGACAACTGAGATGTAGGCACGCCATCTAGTGGCTGAGCAGAGGAACCTCTGCCCTAAATTCTGCACTTGGGAGCCCAAACTTACTAACACTGTGCAGAGGATACTGTAAAGTAACTCCTAAAGAATATTTGTTCATACAGCAAAGTATTCAGATATGTGTATGCTTGTCTCACACACACTTTTAACTATCTTATATATATACATATATATCTATATATCTATATATCTATCTATAGCTATATATATATATAGATATATATCTATATATAGATAGATATATATATATAGATATATATCTATATATATATATATATATATATAGATAGATAGATAGATAGATAGTGAAGATTGTCCTTAAAGCTGTAGGAAATATCATCAAGTGTGCCATTAACTATTACATAATTTATTAAATCATTCTTAAATGATTGTTTCTAAAATTTTAAAGACATCCTGTGTAAACTATTTGAAATACAAAATAGATTAACAGACATGTTTTTAATATACTTTGTCCTTTTCTTTATAGTTTGACCATTAGGTCAGTTATATAAATTCTCTCTCCATGAGTTGAACCATATTTAATTCATAGTTCTCCGGTTTGACCACAAGATCAAACGTCTTTACATCCAAAATCCCAAACATTACCTAGAAATGACAACACATAGAAATTTATGTCATTTCTATTCCTGCATGTAATTTTTGATATAAATTATATTACAAAACAAGCATGTATTAGGAAGCACCGATACATGTAATACATGTATATGTAGAAGTAAACCTGGTTTTACTTTAGAATTTGCTTGTAACATTTTTCTGTTGCAATAATGTCTTGTCCTTAATCAGTTGATTTTGTTGCACAGATGCTGGTGTATTCACTGGGTATGACTCTCTACTGGTCAGTTGATTTTCACCTACCTCAGAATCAGGTGGGAAGCCCTGATGCAAAGCTGTTATATTTTAATCAGTGTCATCACAGAGTCACACCTCGTTTATTAGCTCTAATTATTTTTCCACTTTCATTCATCGCAGCCAGTCCAGTTGAGTGACCATCTAAACAGCCTCCTTCTCAGCATGTGTGAGGACCTGGCCCACCGCAGGTTAACTCTCAACTCCATCCTGGAAGCCTGCGAATCTCAGCACAAAGCCTCAATCCTGCCACCGCCCGCCAAAGTCATCAGACAGCTGGTGGAGGAGGTCTTTCATGAATCAGTGAGTCTAGATATCAGCCTACTTTATGCACCTGTTGGCAAGCATTTCAGCCTCTCTGCAGGCCATTGTGAATGTGTAAGAATTCAAAGGTATGCTGTTGAGTAATAATCTGCTAAATGACAAAAAAGAAAAAAATGAATGTGGTTTCTTTTCCTCCAGATGGACCATGGCTCTCTGCCAGACAGTAATGTCCCTTTGAGTGGCAGGAGCCAGATGATCAGAGAGAGACTTCATGGTGAGTCCAGTCCAGATTAGTGATATCATGAAACTCAGAACTACTGTGTTCTAAATTGGGACAATACTCTTACTATAATTTTTACAGCCTCTTTTGATTCTGATTTGGCAGCATGAAATGAAGCTCAATTAAATGTATTGCACAGTAGTTTCCTGTTTTACGATACTGCTAAATCTAAAACTAAAATAAATCTGCTCTTTAAGAAACTGTCGTCTACACATTTGCAGAAAATACTTGCAGTCATTGTTCTTTTGACTCGAGGTAGTGCACAGGTCATCAGGATTAAAATCTTAACCTAATGCAAGCCATGGATTAGATTTCTGGCAAGAGCCAATAATCAGATATAGAGTGTGGATGCTCCAGACTAAACGCTCTGTCAGTCTCAGTTTTGTCCAAACATCTCAGTGTCTCCGGGGAGCGCAGAGATGGACAGGAATCATACATTGCTGTCATCTTTCATCTCTTACCTGGCTGACAGGAAAAAGAGGGCCATTTTCAGACTTCAGCGATGGGAGTGCTGAAGGGAGAAGATATTCAACGGACTCTGACTCCAAGTCAGGTACGCGTGTGATGCGGAGTAAACTGAAAGACTGAAACCTAGTCACAAATGGTGGAAAGAATTCTTAGGGACTGTGATAATAATTTATCTTGTGCTTGTATCCACTTAACAAAAACCTTAACCTTGGTGTGTGGATGTAATCCTTGTTAAATGCAAATGATGTTCTTTAATATGCGTTTTCCAGAAGTAAGATGCTTACTTTGACAATGCAAGTGCTCACTTCATGTTTGCTTTCTAGGGAGTTTACCTCAAAGACCTTGGAGACAAAGACCAAGGAGCTCTCCAACACCACCGTACCAGTCTTCTTTAGACAGGTATGTACCGTATGCACACGGTCACCATCACTACTGTAGTTAGTAGAGGTCTTCAGCTATTAGAGCTATACGTGTGTTCATCTCAGGATGAATAATAAAACCTTCGATTTTGCATTTTCCACTCTGTCATTGTCTGTACTGACTTTGAGGGGTACCCACTTCTCTCCCCCAGACTCCCCCGTGGGGTTCGTCACAGGGAAAGCAACAGCAGTTGGATTGGTAGGAGCCCCCACCACGACATCTCTCCCAAAACGTCAGGCAGATCTCACAGTCCCTCCATCACCTTCAGCGAGTCCTCGCTCAGCCTGAGCCAGAGGAAAGCCAAGGTAAGATTAGGGACTTCTTTAATGTTTATTTAGTGATATGAATACTAGGGAAATGTTCTTGTAGAACACAAATTAAAAGTAGATGTTGTGGAACTTTACTGCGAACAAGGGGATAGTGGTATACAGTATTTAGCTGAATGAGAATGAGAGGTGCAGGCAGCAGCGCATTTAATGAAGAAAAAAGCCCATTATATGTGTTACTGCTTAAGGGTTTATATTTTAAATGTTTATTTTGTCAGGCTCTGGGTCCTGAGTTCATCAGAATGCCGGACGAACAACAAATTCTTCTCGAGCTTCCAGGATCTATTGTGGTAAATTTGTTACTTTTATCTCTGATTCATTTTAACGTGAACTGCTGTTTTTCTCACACCTTTTCAACTTGTCTTTTCTTGCATGCTGAACTGTGTCTGTTTACATACCTGCATGTGCAGTATTAATTAATTTATGTGCAGTGTGTGCGTATGTTAGTGTTTGTAGGTTTTTTTTGCATGTCCATGTGTGTCAGTGTGTTTGTGTGTGTGCACCACAGTCCAAAAAGGGCCGTTCATGTTCGTCTCAGAGAGGAGTGACCGTGGTGCTGCCGAACGGACAGTACGTGGTGGTTCGTTGTGACATTAAGTCCAGGGCGAGAGATGTGTTTGACATGGTGGTGGCTCACGCTAACTTGGTGGAACACTTCTACTTTGGTCTTGCCTTCCTAGATGGTGAGAGGACACATTATATGGAACCTGTCTGAAAATAAAATAAAACAAAATAAAATAAAATAAAAATTTATTTCATAATGTCCAAAACCCAACCCGTGATAATATGTCAATTATTAGCTATTTTTGTACCAAGACAAAAACTTCTAAACAAGTTGAATTTATTTCTTTATGCTATATTACAGTTTTTCACTTAAGAAGTCTGAAGTTAATTAGATTTTTCTTTTCCATTCGGCAGATGATGAATATTTTTTTTTGGACTATGAAATGAAAATCTCCAAAGTTGCACCTGACAGCTGGAAAAAAGGGCAAATATCCTCCTTTTTGGTGTTTCTTCGAGTCAAATTTTTTGTTGATGATATCTCCTTCATTTTGTAAGTACAGCACTGTTTTTTTTTTGCTTACATATTATAAATTAATTTCTAGAAATGCATAGACCAAAAAACTTTGCTGCTTATCCTTAATTATTTTTCCTATTTCCAAGGCACAGACTGACTCGTCACCAGTACTACTTACAGCTGCGCAAGGATATCTTGGAGGACAGGCTTTACTGTAATGAGGAGACAGGCTTGTTCCTGGCTGCTCTTGCGCTGCAGGCTGAGTTTGGAGATTACATGCCAGAGGTACCAGAGACAAAAACCAAAAGAAAAAAAAAAGGTTCACCTAATGTTTAAATACCAGCATCTTCTTTTAGAGTGTCTCAAAGCAGTGTATTTGGTTCTTTTGTGTGTCATTTTAGTTGTATGGTAAGAATTATTACCAGCCAGAGCATTACGTGTCCAAGAGGATGCTAGAGAAGCTGGCCCTGCCCAGTGTAAAGGAAGAGCTGCCAAGACTACATACAAGTCATGCCCATATGTTGCCTGAAGAGGCAGAAACAGAGTACCTAAAGGTAGGCAGACCACAAATGAAGCCACTCACGCAAAGACAAAGATTCCATGTCATTCACATTGCCCTTTGACAACTTCTTCACCTTGCAATATGTTAAATTAAAAAGGCTGTGTGCACTTCTTATTGATATTAAAATCTGCTTTTAATTTGATGGTACTTCTGTTACAATTACACTGCCTGTAAAATCTATTGTTTACAGCAAGCGTGCTAAAGCAAATGGCTACAATTTAAAATTGAACACATATGCCCTCTCACACAAAACACACGCACATTTTTAAAAATACGTGCCCCTTCAGATTGCCCAGCAATTGCCTGAGTATGGGGTTATGTTCCACCGTGTGGGGAGAGAGAAAAGACCGGTGATAGGAGAGCTGGTGTTGGGAGTCTGTGTCAAAGGAATCATCGTGTACGAGATGAAGAACCACCTTCGGACTGTCACCAGGCGCTTCCTCTGGAGGGAAACCGACTCCATATCCACTGGGGTAAAAAAATAAGCGGCATTTCAGTCAGATTTTGCTATATAACATATCACCTTGTTTAGTTATGAAGCTCAAATTAAATGTACGGCCAAATATTGTCTGTCTTTTAGCGGCGTAAACTGATTATAGAGAGTGGCGGGCCCAGTGGGAAGAAGCACAGCTTTGTAACAGAAAGCTCAAAAATAGCACAGTACCTCCTGAACCTCTGCTCAGCACAGCACAAGTTTCATAGCGAGATGACGTCACGACAGCTTAACCACACCATGATCCCAGGTGGGGAAATTTGGATGATTGTGTAGACGCTATTGCTTTTGACTTTTGACAATGATAAACATTACAGCAAGTGAGATCATGGAGGTTACATCCGAGAATGACGAAAAATTAATAACTCCTGATTCTCTTCCGTTCTCCCAGATGAACACATGGATAAGTACGTGTCTGTCTACCGTGGTCGTAACTTGAACCTGAAGCGGATGTCCTGCTCAGAGAGCATGCTGAACCATGTAGGTCTGACTCCTGGACAGCCAGACTCCCTCTCCAAGTCCTGTGACGACCTGACCGCCAAGCTGGAGGCTCGACTCCGCCAGCAGAGAGAGATGAGGAGGGAGATGAGCAGAGAGCTGAACAAGGAGCTCCCTGACACAGGAGACCTCAAAGATCGACAGTGCTGGAGGTACTTACCCACCGTAGCATCCCTGTTCTTATCACAGAAAAGCTGCAGAGATTCGGCTAAATGCTGCTGTGCATGTTTTGTAGTACTCCAGGGCCGATTCCAAGAATGATGTCCAGTGTCTCACTACAGAAGCAGGACTCCGATGCCTCTTCCTCCGTACGAGGTGAATATGTATGTCAACTAGTTAAACTCAGCTCCTTTTTGGGAAACGCGTGTGGAGGAGTGAAAAATTGAAGGGAAAAAAATATTCAGTGTCTTAAGTAAAGTGCTGGGTCACCGCGATCCTCCTCAACACCTTTTAATAAGTGATTTTCCTACTCATCCAACTCATCCTTGTTTTGACCCCATCCAGGCAGCAGGGGCCTTTCTGAGTGGAGTTTGCATGTTTTCCCCCTCTGTTTTGGTCTTATTCCACTGTCCCAAGACATACAGATTACACGATTTAGAAATTCTAAACGGCCTATAAGTCTGAATGTGTTTGTGACCCTAAACACAATAGAAAATATATAGATAAATTTACTGTGGCCTATTTAAAAATGTAAAACATGCTTTGCAGTTGATACACCGACCAGGACCCCACCAGAGAGAGAGATAGTCTGTGTGACCCTCAAGAAAGATGCCAAACTGGGCTTTGGTGAGTTTATTAAAGTGGACTTAGCTGTGAACTTGATGTAAAATTGATGAGCAGAGTGCCACGTATCTGAGTCTTCAACAGGTACTTTTGTCTTCCTCTCTGGTCTTGTTTCAGGATTTGTGATAGTGGGAGAGGACAGTACAGGTAAACTCGACCTTGGGATCTTCATTGCTTCAATTGTGCCCGATGGACCTGCGGACAGAGATGGACGAATCAAACCCGGTAAGGTGCCGCACCAACAGATGTGAACTGGAAATACAGACACTGGCTTATAGCTTAACATACATAGTGACGTTGCTAGAGACAGAAACAAAACTTGGCTGCACATCACGAGGATTTTGCAATGATTTGTTGGCTTTGCCAGGTGGACGACTCATCTCCCTAAACAAGACTAGTTTGGAAGGAGTGACATTCAGTGAGGCTGCTACCATCTTGCAGAACAGCCCTGAAGAGGTGGAGCTCATTGTTTCCCAACCTAAATGTAAGATCTGCTCAACGCATCATCTCTACTTGCACAGTCTCAGGAGTCCGGTCATGCAAATACTCATAAATCACTGTCAAACCCTCGCTATGTATAATATCGACACTACGGTACAATCTATATGTTTACTGGTGTCCTTCATGTAACCTTGTTGTTTTCCTATCAGACTCTCTGAAGGACAGTAAGAGTTCCTTGAGTCAAAGTACTCTCGGTTTGACGTTGGAGAAGAGCTTCGGGTCACAGACCACCCTGAGTGGCACAGAGTACCGTCCTGCCATTGATGAACTAGAGGACGCTATCACTCTGTCCAACATGGCAACCCCAAAGCAGAGCAGGAGGCTCCACATTCCCGTTGTGAGAATACATGATGCCCAGGTTAGAACCAATGTTGAGCCAACAATGGATGGAGATAAGTGAATTTAAATCCGTGGGCACAAGATGGTCAACATGAGGCTCAAGCTGATAAAAGAGTTTAAGCTGTGTTAATTGTTAAATGGATTAAGTGCTCTGATTAATGTTTTAAATCTCTTGTTGTTTTAAGTTCACCTGCATCTGAGTCTTGGTGAAAACATTTGCAACCCTCTCCTCGTTTACTCCTTTCTGAATCTAAATCTTTATCTTTCTGTTTGCCACCTCCTTGCTCTTTTTTCAGGACATGTGTTCCAGATCCCCCTCTATCTTAAGTTTGAAATCTGGCGAGCAGTTTATAGCGGAGCTAAAGAAAAGCAGCGGTGGTCTTGGCATCAGTGTTGCTGTGAGTGAATCATTTGCCTTTTATTATACAGCTTTCCAGACAGAAAGTCTTGTGCCTGATGCAAAGTTGGCATAATACAACCCAAGTGAATTGTGCCAGGGAAGTTACGGCATTACTGCCTTATGTTACATCAGCCAAACTGCTTTATGGGACTAAATGGGAAAGGCCAATAGGTAACAAGGTACGATGCAAAGTACTTTTGATCCCTACACACTTGATTCGTGTGAGTTGATGGGGTTACTTGAGGTCCGTGACATTGACTAATCCATCCTTTGTAATCTTTCTTGCCAAAAGGGAGGAATAAACACTAACGTGCGATACGGAGGCATCTACATCAAGAGTCTGGTTCCAGGAGGTGCTGCAGAGCAGGACGGGCGCATTCAGATCGGTAATCTCCTAATTTGTCACTTCAATATGGGATCAAGTGGCTGCCAAATGCATGAAAGTTCCTGTAAAGGTTTGATTTTCTGCAGCTTCTGATCAAGTAGGAGGAAAAGTATCAAAAACCACTGTCATTCATTTGCAGTTTATCATTTGTGAATTTTTTCCGTCACAGTGTTGTTTTATCTTGAATGACACTTCTTTCATTCCAATTGCATCATCATCAAAGGACCTGATGGAAAAACTGGGAAATACTGTATCTGCCTCATTCTTCACAGACTTCGCCCTTTTTTTTAACTTGGGCGAGAAATGGCCCGAAGATTTTTCGACTTCCTTGAACAGAGCATTAAATAACTGAATGTGGATTGAAGAATGGTGGCCCATGACCTCTGAGATGAGAGATCTAAATCCTACACAAGAGTAGCAAAGCCGTTCTTGAGGCTTTTTATCAGAATACTGGCATTTTATTTATGCGGTTATTTGTATACAAGCGTGCCACCAGAACACTGTGCTGTGTCTGTGTCTGTTTGGTTCATGCTTCAGTGAGCAGGAGCGACTTTTAGATTTGCTGACATGCCCATCAACCTTACATACACGCACACACACGCGCACACACACACACACACACACACACACACACACACACACACACACACGCACGCACACGCACTCACACAAACCGTTTATGTATTGATGTTGCTAATGATGATGAGACTTGTGTTTGTGCATATGACAGGTGACAGACTGCTGGAGGTTGACGGGTCCAACCTGAGGGGCGTGACTCACCAGCAAGCTGTCGAGTGCCTGAAGAGGACTGGGGAGGTAACGCGCACACACGGCCAAAAACACATGCAAACTGTCACGTGATGTAAAACACGATTACATACAAAATACTACATCTTTTGCAAATATGACTACATTACTGTTAGTACAATGTGACTGTCTGTATCATAATGTGTGTGCCTTTTTTTTTCTATAGGTGGTGAACCTGCTGTTGGAGAGGGAGCCCACTGTAATCTTGGAGCCCAGACCTGACTCTTCCTGCCCCCCTCTGGCCCACAGTCCTTCATACACGCAGCCCCCCAGGACCGAGGTCTCCATGGAAACGACCTTGAGTGGTCGAGTCAAGGACTACAGCTTTGTGACTGATGGTGAGAGGGGAGAGGAAGGGGCAAATACGCTCGCTCAAGAAAAAAATAGATAGAAAGTGTCAGGCTCGCACTCACACACACATACACACACGCCCAGGGGTGACTGTGAGTCATCCGACAGCTACATTGTGGTTGCTGTCATCCAGGGTTGACGATGCCTCAGTCCCCCGAGACAGCATGTACTGAAACCTTGAAGCTGCCTGTTCACTGCCTGAGCTTAGTTAAAGGGGTAGTTCCTTGTCTCTGTAGAGCCTTCATCTACTTACTGGAAATAGCACAAAGAAATTTGAGGCAAAATGCGAAAAGTGTGTCTAGGATATTTCTGCAAAAATTAATTCTTAAGTTACGTGTGTTTGATGACATGAACGATAAGCATTTTGTGATCACAATGCACCAAATCAGCAGTCACGTTACAGATTAATGATTACACAACACACAGTAATGCCCCGAGATTCCCCTCCATCCCTTCCCTTTCCTAGAAAACACGCACGAAGTGGTGCTGAGGAAGAGTTTGTCCGGTCTCGGCTTCAGCTTTTACATCTCACAGTGGCGCTCGGGGCCAGACCGAAGCAGCGTGGTCCGCATCAAACGTCTGTTCCCGGGTCAGCCGGCGCTTGAAAGTGGCCTGCTTCGAGAGGGAGATGTCATTCTGTCTGTCAACAAAGAGCCTGTCAAGGACCTTTCTTACCAGGTAGGGTTTGGGATATTCAAAGTGATTATTTATCCTTACATCCTAACAGCCAGTGAATTTCCACATTCATAAATAGTTCTGTTGTGGTTGCAGTTTTGTTTGATCTTGTTTCCAACATTGAAACAGGGACATAAAAAAGTGGGTGCACAATGTGTTCCAAAAAAAACACAAGGTTTTACAGGGTGCTGACTACAGCCTGAGAAGTGTTAAAACTTTGCGCACTGATGGCAGCGCAGCACAGTAGGTGATGTCATCTTTGGTTAAATAATTCTGAATGGGCTGGGGAGTGTTTGAGCAACAGCTTGTCCCTGCTGTTTCTTAAGGTCTTGGCTATGTCATTGGTTAACTAATCCTTTAATCTCGTAGTGCTGAAAATAGCAAGCTGGTTGTGTCACAGCGCTTGATGTGTTGTTTAATCTTTTGTGTACTCCCAAGGAGTTACAGTGGCATTCTCACAGGAACATTCAAGAATACAATAGTTTAATAAACTTGAACGTTTTGTGTCTGACCCATGCTGTGCCCAAGCCCTCTGTGTCCAAACTTTGCCACATTAACATACACTCTTTTTTGGTGTTGTTTCAGAGAGTTTTGTTCCTGCTCCGTGGAGCTCCATCGGAAGTTCATCTGCTGATCTGCCGACCAGGTCCTGGAGTAATATATGATGTAGATGACAACACATTGGTGAGCTCAAATGCACACACCTACTGTTAATGCACAGACAGAAAAAAAGGCCTTGGTTAGACTCGGTTATTCAGGTAGACCCTCTTACCTCATGTCTGACTCTGCAGAGCCCTGCACCAATCCGTGAGGTTCGATCCCGGTCTCTGGACATCCGACTAGGAGACGACTACAGCCAGCTCCTTAAGTTTCAATATGACATCAACATATCAGCCCAGAAGCAAGGCCCCACCCCGGAAGAAGACCTGATCATCACGACTGAGAATAACCAAGAGCCTCCTGCAGCTCCGGCGCTCCTGGAGAACCGGGAGAGTCTGGATGAGGTGAAGGCCAAACAGACTCCTCCATCTTCTCCTCGCTCACCGCCCTCACCAACGTCCCCCACGTCACCTCCATCACCAGTCTCGCCAGTGTCCCCCGCCTCGCCGGCTTCCCCTGCCTCGCCTGCCTCACCTGCCTCCGGACCCTCAGCCGCTCGACCAGAATCACGCTCCACTGCTAGGAATCCAGAGGAACAACAGGAAGTAGACGCAAGGGGGAAGAAAAAGGACGGGGAAGAGGAGGTTGCAACAAAATCAAGTTCACATGTGATGCTTATGGATGTCTGTCCTAAGACTGCCGCAAATTCTGTATATGCCAGGTGACGTATAAGATGTAGCCACACATGAAAATTATGACATAGTATTTCTTTACCCCATAAAAAGATGTTTTCAGGTATTATTCAACTAAATATTGCGGCCATTTCTGAAACAAAGGATCTGCAAGATCATGTAATATTTAGGATAGAAATTAGAAAAGAAATTAAAAGCATTATTTGAAGTACATTTTACACAGTATGTACCATTTGTTTATCTGCAGTGGAGTCAGAGAGGAGGCTGATGGAAGTGTGACCTACTGCCTCATGGGAAATGGACTGACTATCATGGCAGATGAAGAGTACCTGACCATCAGTTCCACCTTTGAGCCCCCTCACAGCTTTCCATCGAGTCTGGCCACTCACACCCCAATAACCAACCTCACAGCCCTCGGCTCTCAAGCCTCCAACGGCTCCTCGAGTTTAATCTCTCAGAATCCAAACCTCGGCCCTCAAGTCCCCTCCACCGCCATCGCTCCCCTGAGCCTCTCGTCTGACACCCCTACCACTCGACCCCTGGCCCACCCTTCTACGCCCCTCACAACCCAGCCACCAAAAGCCAAGCATCACCCAATCCAGCAGGGCCTCCTTCCAAGTCATTACAAAGCCTTTTCCAAGAACAGCCGGCCTGTGGTGCCTCCACCCCAGTCTCCTGCTCCACCACTGACCCCTATTACTGCCCAGATCACCTCTTCTGTGCCTCGCTGTGTCAGTCCGCCAGTCCCGACACTGCCACCCACAGTTCTGCCCTCTCCTGCCCAGAGCCACACACAGCTGAGGGAAGAGCTGGAGAAGAGAGAAAGGGAATACAAGGATGACGATGATGATGACGATGATGATGAGGAGGACGATGAGGAGGAAGAGAGTCGAAGAAAGGCAAGATTGTGACTTTTCCTGTTCTTAGTTCACTTTGTCTACTTTGTAAGAAATGTTTTTACCAGTGTTAGCTTGTTAGCAGGTTGACTCAGTAAACAGTGAATAGATTTTGCTTCTAGTCTCACTTGAAACTAACAAAAATACAAATAGACATGGATGTCAAATCAAAAGGGTGTGTTTTGCAGGGTCAAAACAAATCACCCTCAATTTCTCAATTCCTCAAAATTTAGTTTTAATTTACATTTAATTTAGGTCAACATTTAATATACATTTATTTTTGTTTTCAATGTCCCCATATATCTACTGACTATTATTGTTTTTTCTATAATTTCATGTGATTAACGACATTGTATGTCATTAGTTCAGTATAGTAAAAGATGTTTGACACTTCTATATTTGATTATAGATACAACATGCAGAAAATTAAACAATTCTTCAAAATACACAACAAATGTTATAGATGGGTGACCACTGATAAGATATGTAGCCAATGCACTGGTTGCAGAAACTAGGGTGGGGTGTCACTAAAATCAAAAGATTTAAAAAAGAAACAAATATCTATTATTAGTTTTAATTGAAACATTACGTGAGAAAAAATAAGTTATATAATAGTAATTTGAAGAATTTTCATAGCCGTTAAATAGATAAATTGCCATTGTTTCTTGCCTGTCAGGGATTGGTTAAAGAGTTTGAACTGAAAGTGGTTCTGACCAAGTCAAGGAGCGGAAGCTTTGGGTTCACCATCACTCGAAGCAAGCTGGACAACTGCTACTACATACAGGAAATACTGGACAACCCAGCCAAGGCAGATGGACGACTGAGGGCAGGAGACAGGCTCATCACTGTACGTATGAAACACCCACGGCCACAAATCTGTATGTTTCTTCACATTTAAAAACATTATTTTGTTATGAACTGTATATATGTGCTTGGCCAGTTGGCTGTGAGTGATTCCTTTTCGGTCATTTTTCTCCAGGTCAACGGGCATGATGTTATCAGCGTGGCGGATGATGTTGCCATGACAATTCTCAGGTCATCTCCGAGGAGACTGAGTATGACCCTGGGGAGGGCAGTTACCAACCTGGTGGCCCCGCCTCCCTGCGACAGCCTGCCTGACATTGTTCTTTACAAGACACCGTCAGGACAGCTTGGTGGGACACCAAGTTTACAAGTGTCCAAGTTTCCTCAAATCATATCAACCTGTTCCATCAATCATTTGTACTGAATTGTATCTATGCATGTGCACTCACCAGGTATAAAGCTGACAGGGGGCATTGGCAGCAAATGGCAGGGCATCTACTGTCTGGAAGTGGTGCCAGGCTCCCCAGCCAGCGAGGAGGGGAGTGTCCAACCCAATGACAAGATCCTCTACATCTGCGGCAGGTGCACCCTGGGTATGACCCTAGAGGATGCAGTCAAGGCCTGTGAGATTGCCCCTCGTAAAGTTAAACTTAAAATCATCAGGTATGTGCCCTCAAAGGCTAAAGAGATGGAAAATGAAATGGTTGTTTATGTGTCTGTTTCTTTGAATGACTTTACTGTTGGTGTCTGTGTCACAGAGAAGAGCAGCCAGTGACCCCCAGGGCTAAGTGGAACGGTAAGGGCTTCTGATTGATTTATGGATGGTTCCACCTGCTTGAGTTAAGCCAAGGACACATAAACAGGATAGTTTGGTTTTTATATGCACTGATGGATCGCCTAGATACCAGATATGTTTGTGCTCAACAAAACAATGATGACTGAAGTTCAATCATTACCAGAAAATGTACTGCGAAGAGATGAAAATTAGATGTCTGTCTATTTTCAGACGTAGGCCCTGTAATGCGAAAGAACTGTTTCCCTGTAGTAGTGCAGCTCTAACCAACTTTTTCCTTTGTAGGTCTGTTTGACTGGAAAAAAGACCGGAGGTCCTTTACTCGTTTTGAAGAGCCAGTCTCTCCAGAGAAAGACTCTCCTACTGAAGAGGGTGAGTTTTTTCTTTCTCTCTCCCATTTTTTCCTTCGTCTCTCTGCTCAGCACGTTCTATCAGCACCATAACTAGTTCTCTTTCAGCCTTTTGCTTGTTGTCCTATTGTCTGCGTGAAGCCGGAGCTCGGTGCCGACAGATAGGTCTCTCTGCAGTTGTGTGTTTGTGTGTGTGTGCACGTGTGTGCATGCATGTGTTTGCATGCGTGTACGTGCATGTGCATGCACGTGTGTGTGTGTGTGTGTGTGTGTGTGTGTGTGTGTGTGTGTGTGTGTGTGTGTGTGTGTCGCGTGTGTGTGTGTGTGTGATCTGAATGCTGACAGACAGATCCTGGGCCCTCACAACAGGATTAATAATTAGCGAGCCTTTGGCCCTCCACTGGGGTATTGGACTGCAAGGTCGAAAGGCGTCATACACACACACACACAGAGTGCCATACAGTCAGTGGTCTATAGGGCAGGTAGCTCAGTTGCCTGGTGACAGTGCATGCAGTGGTAAGGGACAGTGGAGAAGGTCACTTTGAAAAGACCAACCTTGTTCACCTGTCATAGAAGAGAAGCACCCATCAACACTTCTCTTTCAAAATGGCCGAAGAGGTGGGAGGTTGGTGCGTGTTGTCTTTTTTCTCAGTGTGTCTGTTTCAGAAATTTCGTCGGCTGAAAAAGGATGCATGGATGGAGACTGGTACCGAAGAGCGTTTCCATTGTTGGCTTTGGGTCAAACTCCAGGCGCTTCCCCTTATTTAGCTTTGGCATCACTTTTTTTACCAGCTGGATCAATATTTGTTGAAAACATAATACTGGGTGCAACAACTGGAGTTGTTTTGTCTGCACCTGCCACTGATTCATTGATAACTCTTCTTATTTCTTTAGCTGAAGCCGTGTGTAGGACTGCTGATAAATTCAGATGCCTCTCTCTCACCCAAGAACAGGATGTAAGTTTCTTAACATATTATTTATATTTGTCCAAAAGCTCATTCTTTCTGCCCCCCTCCCCCTCATGTTTCTTGGCTCCTTTCAGCCCAAATTATTCTTTTTCTTTAGCTGCACATTTTTCTTTTGAAACAAACACTGTAACTTGACTCTACTGTGTGTCAATCTGCGAGTTCATTCTCTGCTGCCGGGGGGGGTCCACTATCTACATGTGTGTGTTTCTGTCAGGCTTTCTTTACACATGATTTGTTTTCCAACAACATAATTGTATTTTTCTTAAGAACGTCAGGTGGTCCTGTAAATAAACTGGAATAAAACTGACAGAAACTGACAGTCATAGTCACAAATTCTTGTTTTCTGTCTCCTTTTCTCTTTCGGTTCCATGTCCCTGCAGAGTTGCATCATGCAAGTGGAGTTCACAAAACCAGAGGGAGGAGGCCTTGGCTTTGCTTTGGTTGGAGGAACCAATGGTAGTATGCTCAGAGTGAAGGAAATTTGCTCTGGTGGAGCAGCTGAGCAGGATGGTCGGCTAAGAGTGGGAGATATTTTATTAGAGGTAACAACTGATCCTACCTCTCGACTATTTTATTACCTGCTGTTGTGGAATAAAAAAAAAGAATAAAAATCCTGATCCTTGCTGTGTATTTTCAGGTGAACGGTGTGATAGTGTCTGGCTTGAGCCACAGTAAGGTGGTGGACATCCTGCGTAAAGCTGAGGGAACCGTACAGCTCACCATCTGCAGAGACATCCTGCCCCTGACCTACTCTGAGTCACCCACGCCGCCCAACATGTCCGCTCAGACTGAAGCTATTTTATCTGAGCAGCCGGCTCCTGATACCTGTTCCTCACCAGACGTCATGCTGAACAGGCCAGTTGAGTACCCCCCTGGTATGATCGCCTGTCTTTCCTATCATCATGAATTTGTAGAAAGTGGATATTGAATACAGAGGTGTAGACTTAAACTAAAACCAGACTTGCAAAGTCGTAAACCATGAATACTTGATTATTAAAACTAGGATTGAAAACACTCTGTGCCAGCTTTGTGGAACACACTATAATATAAATGCAAAAATTGTATTATCTCAATGGACTGCGTTTATAGACCTAATAAAAAAAATGTAATATCCTAACATATGCTGTGTGCTACCACTGCTGTTTCAGAGGCAACTTCAGACCCTGTGGTCAATGAAACAGGTGTTGTCCTGACTTCACCTCCGCCTCCACCACACCAACTGACTGTTGTAACAGATGAGACTGCAATTATACAGGTAACATGCAGAGGAACAAGGAGACACGCACGAGTACACGAGTAGTGTTGTAACTCTGATGTACTTTTCTGTTTAGATTCAATCATGCCCCTCCTTACCTCTTTACTAACATCTGTTACTAACATCTTGCTCCTCCTATCTGTTGCCTCCTCTGGCTGCCTGCCTGAGGAACAGGAGAGCTGTAATAGCACCCCTTCTCATCCAGCTTGCTGCCCATCCCTGAATGTCACTGACATGTTGCATGGAGCTTCTGACAGGTAGTAAATTCCCAAAGTCTTCTCCTCTTTTCTACTTATTTTTTTCTTCTCCCTCCTCCCTCCTCCGTGCCCTCGTCCTCCTGCTTCACTTCTGGTTTGCTGGAGTTCCACTCTTAACCATGGTGAGGCAGCAAAGAGCAATAAATAAAACGCTACTGGGGGCATTAACACTGCTGCTCATGGACCGTGAACCCCAATCAGAAAAAAAAAAGAGTGTGACAGTTAGAAAGTGAAATAGTACAATTTGCTGTAGCCTCAAAATAAAAAGTATATCAGAAGTAAAATAATTTTTTTAGCCTCTTGTCTATACTGTATTTTAGGTGGAAAGGTCGCAGGGAAAGGAAGCTCAGCCTTGCATGATTTCATCCCCTCCTACCGAAGAGTAAAAATGGTCTGGTCTCACCCCTGCCCCCTGACTCCCCCAGGAAACAAATTGTGACCAAACTTTTGGACCAGTCCTGCAAAGACATCCGGAAAACCCAATCAGATGGCTGGAGCAGCGAAGAAGATGATGATGATGTGTTTGACACCACCAATCAGGAAATGACCTCACCCCAAACAGGTGTCTCTTTCTCTACTTTTCTGCTGATGTGTACGAGTTAAAATTTCATCTACGCTGAGCCATAGAATGAACCCTTATCCTCTTCATTTCTTCTTTTTGCTCCTCAGGTCCACCCATAGTATCAGAGGAGGAACTGGCCAGTTTGGCTCTCATTAGCCCTGCCAAGGCCAGCCAGTATTCAGGCTCCAGGGTCAAAGCTCTCATCCAGATTCTGCAGCATCAACTGGACCAGCAGGAACTGGTCAAAGAATTTATGGTGTGTATGTGTTATGGACAAAATATTCAATGTTCACATTTACCAATGAGTGTAATTCATATTTGTAAAAATATGATAATTGTCTAACACATTATTCAATAAATAGGCCATTTCAAAGTTTCCCACATTGATCTTGATACAATAACTATACAGAGGATGTTATTATAAATTATAATGCACTGTTGTTACCATTTTAAGTGATTACACTGTATAATAATATTATTCATTTCAGGCTCTGGAGCATCTGAAGCCCTCTGACAACTGTCTGGTGGGAAAAGCCCCTGAGAACAGAGATAAGAACCGCTACAGAGACATCCTACCCTGTAAGTCTGAAAGAGGACTTCTCTTAACTTTTACTTTCTCCTTTTGTTCAACCCCCGCTGCTTATTTTTCTGTTCCCCTGTTGGAGTTTTTTTAAAGCTTGTAAAAGCTGAATACCAACAAATGTGTCAGTAATAGGAGAATTTGTTTGTTGGCACTCTTCTGACCTGCTCAGTTCAAACCGACTCTAAGGCCTTTACTGAAGGGAGTGGAGATATTTTCTTACAATACTTAAGTTATATCTGTGCAACAAACGATTTCCCACGTTAGGAGGAATAATTCGCTTGGGCCACACTTAAAATGTGCTTGGAGTCTGCCAAGTACATCATGATGAAGTAGATGCTACCAGCCTTGTAATTATATGGGATTTATACTTTTAATAAATGAAGTCAGCGCAAATGATATTGCAAGCTATATTATCATAATAAATTTCAAGGTGGTAGATACAGAGAGACAGGATTAGAGCAACACATACATATATCTTTTGTGCATATGTGTTCAGGGATAGGGTGTAATGCTCTGATTGTAGGAAACGCTGATGATATTGAAGAATGCGAAAAAAAAATCCTAAAAATTACTCTCTAAAACCTTCAGCACAAAGGTCGTTCCTAATGCAAACCAAGCTGGGAAACACACATATGCAACCAAACAGAGGCATTTACATCTCCAGCCCTCCAGAGTATGTTGGGGTGAGAGGAGTCAGGGTTGAGATGAATGAGTACGATGAAATGGATAGTGACCCCCAGTGGAATACCACTGCACCTCTCCATATGCCTCGTTGCCTGCAGCCTCTTACGACTGCTGTTTGTGCAAGTGGTGCACAAAAAAGGGCCATGTTATGTACAGATCCGAGCCATTGCTTGTAGCCTTGGACTATTTTTTTTAGAGAGCCAGATTTCCAGTCTGTGGCTCTTTTGACCCCACATGCAGGAGTAGGGGGAGTAACCCAAAAAAACATTCCTAACTAGCCTCAGTCTATCACCTCTCTCATCCCCAACAAACGTCTTCACAGCACTTGTTTGTTGAGCCCAGTTCCAGACCTCAGAGCTGTTTACTTTGCTTCATTTACTGTACTCTTAGATTGTGTGCTTTAGGCAAAACAACAAGGTAGCAGTGTTTATTGTTTATGATCAAGAAATCAATGGATTTATCAAACATTGAAAAAAAATGTCTGTGGTGTTTGTGAGGGATGCTACTGGAGTTGCAATTTGTTTATTTCAATCATTAATTCAAACAGAAATGCACTCTCACACTCAAACACAGACACACACACAAGGAGTTTAGGGTGTTTTCTCCTCTTTCTTTTCCCCCCTATAGATGACAAAACACGTGTTGCCATCGGAGAGAACCAGGACTACATCAACGCCAGCTACATCCACATGAAAGTCGGCGACGGAGAGTTCTTCTACATCTCCTGCCAGGGTCCTCTGCCTACCACAGTGTCGTCCTTTTGGCAGATGATCTGGGAAAACAAATCTGACATTATTGCCATGATGACCCAGGAAGTGGAACGCGGAAGGATCAAATGTCACAAGTACTGGCCAGAGAAGCTGGGCACACCTCTGGACACCGGAAGGTACCAGCTTCACCTGGAGAACCAACAGAACCTGGAGTACTTCCACATTAAGGTCATCCGCATGGTGGAGACAAAGGTGAGAGAGGAACATCTGCCTGTCTACTTTTTGACTTTACTCCAAACGTTGAATGTAAGGATTTTTATGCATAAATTCAACTTATTGTTATTCCAGACTGGTGAGACACATTTTGTCCGTCACCTGAAGTTCACACACTGGCCCGATCACGGTGTGCCGCACTGCTCTGAGCAGCTGGTCCGCTTCATCCGCTACCTGAGGGCGGTGCACCACAAGGGGCCAGTCACCGTTCACTGCAGCGCCGGCATCGGACGCACGGGAGTGCTCATCTGCACTGATGTCATCCTTAGTCTCACTGAGAACGATTTACCTGTGAGTAGAAGCCTGTTTGTTAGGTTAATTAGCAAGTTTACCATTCCTTATTTGTATTTTTAGCCATGCCAGTGTCATGATTGTCCAATACTCTAGTTTATGACCGAATGACAAAGCATCATTAGTTTTTTAAGTATTTGGTCATAAAAGACTAATGACACTAATTTCCAAATGCTAGCATTCTAACAAGCATCATACCTGCTAAACATCAGCATTATCATTGTTATCATGTTGATGCTAGTATTTAGCTCAAAGCACTGCTGTGCAGCCTCACAGTTTCTATAATGAATGTAAGCTCTTACTCTTAAAAGTGCAGTCAATTTATATTGATTTTTAGATTTATAAAAATCAATTTATATTGATTTTTATATATTGATTTTTTTTTATTTATATCAATTTATATTTATATTGTTATTAGAAATAAACTATAGCCATAGACTAGTTCACACACATGTTGTAGTTGTGCCCAAAAATCTTCTGCCTCTGTCTTTAGATTAATGTGAGTGACATTGTAAAAGAGATGAGGCTTCAGCGCCATGGAATGATTCAAACCAAGGTCAGTGCCAGAGTTCTAAGTTCAAGCCTTTATAAAAAGACAGTTCCAAAAAGCTTGACATGGCCTTTGTCTCTCTCGTTTCAGGAACAATACCTTTTCTGCTACAAAGTCTGGTTGGAGGTTTTACAGGGCATTTTGCAGCTTCATGGCAACCAATGGCAACCGGAAAGTCCCCGAGACCACAAAGTAGTTTGAATGATTCTACTTTCTCTTCACCTGCCCGTAAAGCGCAGGCTGTATATGAAGAACCATGTGCAGTCTATCATAGCATAGACTGATGAATCCTTTTCTTTGGCGGTAGTTAATTTAGTTAGCCATAATATGAAACCTGTACTTCTCTGTTTTGATACTTTGTGTTGAGGCCTCTTGGTTAGTTTCAGCGACTTCAAAGTTAATTTTTTTTGTTCTTAAATGTGCTCTCGGTGCTGTGATTATGTCCATTTAATTTAGATCACTAAGGTTATTTTGCCTTTTCAGGCTTAGTGATTTGCCTTCTGTCTTTAGCATCTTTTTTTAAATTTTGTGTCACTATTCGAATGTATCCCATTTATTTTTCTCCATTCCCATTAATTTGCATACTGCATGGAATTCAAAATCTGATAATAACCGTATCTTTTATCTGGCAGTAATGTCACTAAATTCATCTAAGTGTAAGATCATCATACCAAAGGTAGTATTTGTTTGAAGCATCGATGAGTAGCATTTGATGAAGCACCGTGTTATCATTTCATTAAGTGCATTTCTACCCTGGAAAAAAAGGGCATTAGCAAAAGAACATTAATGATTTTTCAGTTCATCAGCTAAGGACATGAAAAGAATCAAGTGCCTTGGAATGACTTACACCACTTGCTACATGTTGACCCGAAACCACTTGTCACAAGTGGTCGGGGGCGGAGAGCAAGAAACCGAAATTGAGAGCACCCAGCGGTGGTTAGATTGAATTTGCAGCTTTCAGTCGGTTTGTGGTTTGGGATGGATGTTTGGTTGATCCGAAACAAGAAGAGGATTACATCTCACCTTTTGTTAGTTAAATTGTAACTTCCAAACAATGTGAGGTTTGCACAACGCCTGTCAGTCTTTTTTTGTTTGTTGGCCCATTTTATACAAATCAGGATCGCAATGGAAGTCTTACTACACACAGTCACAACTTGCAAATCCTAATACAGATAAAGAATGATTCAACATAAGAATTTTTTTGAATGAAATCATAAATTTTCTAATATTTGGATGAGGTGTTAACACTAAGTATTCTATTTTTTTTTATGTGCAAAACCGATTTAAACATCATTTAAATAATTAGTTGCTGGGCTTTTAACTGTAATTCGTTATGTGATACATCCTTTATCTGTATTCCATAGCTATTTTACTACAAACTCAGCCAAAAATGCAAAAAAATTACAAGGTTTACAAAATTTCCATTTTGCCACTTCAGAGATATATATGATGTACAAAGCAACAGAGCTACATCTTCAAGTCACAGATCAAAGAGGATTTACTGCTGCTGGTTTGAACCTCAACCGTTGGATGTAACTGCTCTCTAAGCGTTGTTCCTTTCGCTACAATCACACACACACACACACACACACACCAGCTTTATTATTGCATGTAGACTCTAAATAGTGAAGTCTGAGCCAGGACTTTTTGACTGCTGAATGACTTGAACATGGTCAGAATGTGGAATGTAATAAAGCAACACTCTCCAAGAGGAGGGGAGATCAGCCTGTCAGCTTCTTACCCAATAACGTCTTCCAAACTGGAGCATGTTGGTAAAACATATTCAGTACCGTCCCGTTGCCATGTGGGTGGCTATTCAGAGCCATCAGCCTCTGTACTGTGTATGCAACATCTTTTCACTCAGTGCTGGTTGGTTGATTTCCAGTGATTGTTAACCCTCTTTTACGTGCAAGTTCATGCTCTCTTTGAGATGCTGTTGCTATGTTTTCTCCCTGGGATCTTGGAAAAATGTATATTCTGGAAAGAACGAACAAAAACAAATTTTGCATTCATCTGTGAAAATGCACCTTCAAGCAAGTGCTTATGCAATAGCATTGTGAAATGTAATAAACCCTTAATTGCACAACTGCTTATTTATGCTAAATTAATATCCTGTCACTGTACCAGCCACTAGGTAACCAATTACTGAGAAGAATGTAATACCTCTCTGTTTAATTAAAAACTATTCTGAAACTTGTTTGTGTGTTATACAACACATTTTACCCCCTGACTCTAATCACGACATTACTCAACTTGAACAGCAGAACAAGAGCAGCAGAGTGGGTTTTCCCTGACGGCACACACAGAACAGAGAGCCGGAGGCGGCCCCTAAATCTAATTCCACTGAGCCCCCTCTCCACTTTTACTGTAGGGTATACTCCCTCTCGGGTTTTACTGCAGGGTAAATAAGCTGGTCTCACAGGGGTCTTTGTGACAGCATGGAAACCCCTGGAAACATACTGCACGTTCCGCACACGTATAAACCTGATGCCGGGGGAAGCCACGGAGCAGATTTACTCTGTTTACTCCCACTGCCCTTGTGCGCTATCTCCGCAGCAGCCTCAAACACACACATATACACACGGACACCCACCCCCCTCCTCTTTTCCCCTTGCTCTCCAGCTCAGACCTTGTTATTGCTGTAAGTTATGGCAGGAACGACAGCAACTTGGTGATTCAGGGCCTATTCCTGTTTACGGGTGTATCACTTTATTAAACAGTTGTCCTCTCAATTTCAGACCACAAGACAGGGAAAGAATTATCGACTGGCTCACTGACTCAAAGGTGATATTGAAAAGTAAGGACGGCGTTAACTGTAAAATCTGTTTGCTGATACAGGCTGCGTTAGAGGAATGTGAGCAAGGACCCTGGTGGAATATTGTCTATGCAGCATGTATGCAGAGTCTGACAATACAGCAAACAGGAAGATGGAGAGAGCCGGGAACAAAGTTGGTGGTAAAGTCGTTAACAGAGGGCTGTTCGGTCAGGGAGTCTGATTTAAAGGCCAGAGGAGAGTGTAGAAATGAGCTCATATGCTCTCAGTAAATCCTTTTCCTTTCTGTTGGGCTCGCAGCGTAACACAGACACAGGCCTGTTTTTTTCTCTTTGTACTGATTAAAAATAGCACACAAATTACGTGCTGCCATGAACTCCCGCCACACACACCTACCCAGCACCAACCCCTCCCAGTGTTGGTCCCATCCTCCTTCATTGCTTCCCTCTCCCCTGCTGTCAAATTTCACCTTGGATTTCTAGCCAGCAACTAACTGCAAGTCTTGTCGAGCTTCTATATTTTCTGAGTGACTCATGCAGCTCCGTCCAAGTAAAACTTAAGCTCATTGTTTTGTTTAATTTCTGTCTTGAATGGATTGAAAGTTACATGAAATTGTTTTTGTCACACTTGGACAACACTTGGACACATACATGTACATCCAAAATCCATTCAACCGCATGTTACAATGCTTCACTGAACTTACACAGAATAAAATATTCAAATCCAAACATTTAATGGCTGAAACATTAGATTAAACGGAAATTCTGGTTTTATGCACCACTTAATGTTTGGTATTATAGAGATTTTGGGATCTTGACTAGAATCCAAGATTAGTGTTCTGTGGGTAAAGATAAGGTCTGTATACACACCATGCATTTGTTGTAATGATTCCCCTGAAAGGTCTTTTAGGGTTGAAGAGGTGAAGTATGACCCCACAACTGCAGCTACACTCCAGAGGTCTGAGAATTATTACTCTGCAGGATACTTGCAAAATAGGCCCCGTTATAGACCATTTGTGTTCTCAGAAAAACACTGGGATGAATTCTTCCAGCTCATGTTTGCTGATCAACCAGCGAGATTAAACTTGAGCTGATAAAGGAGAACAATCAGAGACCAGAGAGCATTCATGGAAGCTGGGAGATAAAGTGGGCCAAAGTAGGGGCTGGCGCAGCAAAGGCCTCAAAGTTTAAAAAAGATAAATAAAACTTATCATGCCCTTACAAGAGAGAAATGTGAAATATATGAAGGCAGAAGTCTTTTTTTACATTATACTCATATGAAAACTTAAGCATTGTGTGTACATCATTTATTTTAGTTTTTTTTTAAGGGACAATAATTTCACATGAAGATACAACACAATGGAATTTTTACATGTGGTCTTTGTAAGGGTGAGCCTGTAAATTCAATGTACCTTCAAAATAGATTGAGGTGGGAATTAACAGAATACAAGAAATCAAACGAAGTGGAGATTAAAACCTGCAAAGTGGAGGCACTGAGATATTATCAACTTAAATAAACATTTTAACAAATTTCTCATCTAAACATCCTGTAGACATGGAGCAACATCATCATTCATCTGCAGCTGTGCTTTAGGCAACTTGAAGGATGAAAGACACACTTTAATTTTAGCTCTGCTTTTGGTCTTTCTTTTCATAGGGAATGAATTTGGTTCTTAAGATGCTAAGTGCTCGACACCATTTATCAGCTATAGTCACTAACTTTGTGTGTCTGTTGTTGTGATGCTGGGCAGGAAGTGTACACTTGTTTTCTGGGGGCTTTTTAGCTCAAAGCGGTTGCTTGCTGCAGACAATATTAAGCCGTGACAGAGACAAAGATGATGGCAGAATAAGTCACGTTGAGCCACCGTCGTACTACATAGAGTGGTAGCTGGCAAATACCACAAAATCATCAACACGGTGAAAAAGCCTTAAACACCTCCCAAAGTCTCACTTTGCTACAGATACAAATTCTATTACACTATGGACACTTGTCTTCTACAAACTGAACTGAGCCGTCTTCAAAATGTTTTATAGGACTGAGTTCCAAGCAGCAAAATAAATGGGCATTACTGTGTTTTTCTGAGTTGTTGTTGATCGTGCCTTTTGTAAGTTGACCCCATAGACTCCTCTATGATGACAGCCCATTGACAGAGACACAGAGAGCCATTCATCTGCTCTTTGAGCAGAATGTGACTTTTTTTTTTCACTTTCCAGACTTACAAAAACCTCAGACTTGTCAAAGGAAGCCAATTATGATTATAGTCTCCTCTAGTATGTTCACATGTAATTATCTTAAGTTGGTTATGTAAGGGGGGGGGGGCTGGGATTTCTGTGGTGAGCTGCAAATAGGGTCTGGAATTACATACAGTGGTGCTTTGTGAAAAGGTTTTAATTTTCTGAGATTTTTAGTTATCCAGTCAATTTGTGCAATTTCCTGATCTGTTCTATTGCATTTCGCCAAATCTGACACGGCAGATTACAACACATTACAGGTTGCTCTCTTAAGGTTCTGTTTTAGAGGTACATATGTTAATCATCTGTCCAGTAACTAAGTCAGATCCATGTGTCACGATTTACAAGGCGATTGTATCATTAAAAGTGTTTACTTCAGATTACATTTTTTATTACCACCAAATGATTTACCAAAGATTAAGCATCTCTTTCTAATACTCTGCTGAAATGAATGGTAAAAAACAAAACAACCTCTAAGAAAAAAATAACAAATAGGTTCCTTGTGTGAATTATTTGTCCCAATGAGGTGATTGTTGCATGCATGAACTAAGATGTTCATGTGCTCAGAATGTGGTCTATCGTAAGATGCATTATTTTTGGTATTGACATTATTTACTGTTAGTATCAATGCTCTGAGACTTAATTTTGTTGGTATTGCTAACTAAGGTATCTTGCTTACCACAAAACATTCAGCACAAAAGAGCATGAAAATACCATTTTAAAATAAATAGTCAAAATGTTAGATGGTATTTAATTTGCAGTAGCTGTGACACAATACACAAAATAAGGCCTCATGCAAGATGCATTATCATTTTACTTTCAGTCCCAAAAGTAAAGACTTTGTTGAACTGGAGATGGAAGAGATTATATCCTACATGCTGAAGAACACTGCACTGAGGAGATCTTCATGTAAAAGTGACAGCTGACTGCAGTGCAAACTCCAGGTGCTGGTAAAGCAGGGATGTAGGCAATGGATGCAGAGAATTATGGAGCATTAAGACATGTCAGTCTGTGATTGATTTATTTAAATTACACAGCTACATCAGAAGGAAATAGCAACAGAGTTATTTATTCAACCCAATCATAGGGCGGAGAAGTTGGACAAGATTGTAATTCAGGTGTTTGTTTTGTGGGCTCTAGAGCAGCAAATATCGAGTTCAACAGAACTAAGGGAAGCCCTTTTTCCACGACCATAATTTGCTGTAATTATTATCACCATGACCTCTCCCAGGAGCCAGAGTAAATAAGCACATGTCAGTGGGGTTAAAGTTTGTTTTTTTTCCGATGTGCTTTGCTGGGGGGAACAATAGTATATATGTGCCAAGAGAAATTAAAACTAAATTAGAATTTGCTGTTGTGTTAGAGGCTATCAACAATAAATAAATAAATAAATTTAAAATCCGCTAAATATAGACACATGATGGAAATACTTGCCTATTAGAATCCCTCTGCTCTAAAGTTTGCCTTTTAGTTCAATTTTTCAAATAAGAATGCATCATAGATGATGGTATATTTGATTAAATCATGCAGAATATACAATACTACAAAAAACTGTTAAGTGCAGCAAAAGGGCTCCTTTGAACTAAATGCTCTGTGTCACTGAGTGGCAAGGACGATCTTGTCTTTGTCAAACTCCCTCCTAAATCACACTCCACTTCAAAGCAAGGTTGATTAACACCTGCTTTCAATTAAGTGACTTTCTCATCAAGCCCTACTTGGAGATTTAAAAAATAAAGGCTCACACCTCGTCACGTCGAAGATGTTCCTGAATTAGAAAGCTATTAAATCAGAGGAGCAGACGCACGGCTTTGCGAGGGGCGTCGTTTATCTTCATTTGAGTGGGCCCTCCATGATCATCTCCACAGGGGCAGCTAATTGAAAAGGGGCTTCAGAAGTGCGATTGTTAGCAGCGATAATAATTTATTACTCTCAGCTTGTGGAGTCCTGGGAGTCATTTGTATTCATTAGTGTAAATTCAAATTATGTTTGCGATTAAAATGTGACTTTGACAGGCAGAGGGGCCTCAGACGGGGACAGGCACTGATGAGACCTTTGCTCCGGGTCACTGCCTCCCACATTTGCCTCTTACTAAGTATGCGGCGAAGGAGCCTTCTTAGCCTCACCACCATCAATCTGTGTCTAATTCAAGTTGAGACATTAGCATTGATGGCCTCTACTTAGGCGTGTATGCTGTGAGCACATTTAGTAAGCAAATGAACCTACCTTCTCAAAGACAACCCCAATGAGAGACGGGATAATAAAAGCGCTTTACCCACGGAACATCCATTCTTCTCTTTTCTCTTTTATTTAGCCAGTAGTTGCTGTTATCAGGCAGAGTGCAGGTTATTATTTGTCATGCCTAACTAATATTGACCAAGCTTTGCTCCAAATGTCAGGCAGTGATTTCTTTGACATCCAAGAGGAGATGGCAGTTAAGTAGGTCAGTGTCATTGTGATGAACATCAACCATGGCGGGTCACTGAGTGGCTGCTCCTCCACTTGCCCGCCTGTCACAAACCACTGAGCCAGAGGAGGCATGAGAAGCTGAGTGCTCCTTTATTGTAGCCCAGTAAATTACTCCAGTACAGGCTGTCACCGCATAAAGTGAGGAACTTTATCAGATGTACACAGCCAAAGGTCATATTTTATTGACCTGACAGGTCTCTGGCAGGGACCTGCTGGAAAGGATGACAAGGCTGGAGCAGAGGCTGATGATTAAGGCTGTTTGTGTTGGACATGAAAATGTCAAACACGACTGTTTGGGAGAAAGAACAGTTTAGATTTTTCAAAGCTTTTTTCACTCGTTTCTACAAACTCAAGCCACATGCAAATTTCATATGTTAGTAAAGGTTTAGTCCTCATCTGCAGAAGTGATGGCAGAGATATTTAATCAAGACAAGGAAGTCTGTGTTTCATATGGCTATGTCTAAAATTAGTCGCTATTTATTATATTATGCACTATACTGCCCATCATTTTGATTAGAATACAAATCCTGAGTGAAAAAATTGCTCTATGCACTGAATAGTACCTTTAAGATACTCCAGCAACTGGACACGGGAAGTCCATGGGATGTAAAGTACTTTCATCTGACAATTAATAACCACAAATGATGTGATTTGAAAATGAAACTGATGATGATAGGTATTCAAGGTATTCAAACTCCCAAATTATTGCTCACTATAGAACACATATTATATCAAGAGAAGTGAATGAGGGACAGATTTCAAACAAAACCCATATATCCCTCCCCCCCCAACACTAACAGTGCTATTAACATGCATCATATAAGTATAGTCATTGGTGGCACTATTACGATTTGGCTTTTTTATGTTTCATGGGGATACCACCAGATAAAGCTAAGAGGCTTAGCTGTCATTACATTATAGTACGTTTTTCTGACTCTCTTGACTGTTGTTGAGCATATAGGTTGTCAAAATATCAATGGGTTGATAAGCCAAAATTCACAAGCTACTAGCTTTTTCAATATCATCCTTTTTAAATTTCTTTACACTGGTTTGGTCTACATTTCAGCTGCAATTGTGTATATTTCTCAATAAATCCTTAAAATAACTGTGCTTTAAGGGGCCTCAGATATATCTATGTATGCAACAACTCACCATGATCCATTGTTACTCTGAGACCTCCTTCAAAACTCAGCCTCCAGAGCAGAGGGGCATCTGTCCCCTTCCTGAAGTCCTGCTGCATGAAAACAGATTTCCCCACTCAATTACGCATGAATCACATGCTTTAAAACGTCATACAGTTCTATTCAAATATGGGAAACATGCAACACTCACACACACACACACATATACAACTGTGTACCTGTGGAAAATCCCAGAGTTTCCCTCTGACCCTGGTCAGCACTTGACACAGGGTAAGGAGAACCATTTTACATCAATGGAGCTTTTCTTAGGTGAAGGGAAACCTCATACACACACAGACAGACTGACACACACACACACACACACACACACACACACACACACACACACACACATGAACACACACACACACGTGTGCTCGCATACACACACAGAGCATGCACGATGCAGGGCTACCCCCTCACATACTCCCACACTCCAGACCTCTGTAAATGTCAAACTGTGGAAGACAGGGTTTATCTTGGAGCGGTTAGGTATTTTTACACCTTTCATTACTGCAACTCTAACACACACATACACACATATTGAGTCTTCCAACACTGCCCACCCAATGAAGGGCAAACTTTGGCCGTGGTGTGCTACTTAACCATACATAACACAAAAATACCGAAACACTTCAACATTTATGCTCTGAGGCATCCTTTCATGCTTTTGCTAAGTTTGTCAAAATGTCAAAATTGGAGCCAGTATCCACAGTGATGGGTAACACTGCTTGAACTTCTAAAAATAAAGTTTCATTATACAAGGGTAGGCCTCATGATCCATTTCCATTCTATTAGGTTATTGTTGTACACTATCGCTCAATATTTTTGTGTTTTTAAGCCGTTATCTTTGTCTGTACAGCTTTTCCCTGCTTGTACCATTAGTGGGTGCCTCTGTGTTATACAGACACCTTATCTGGACACACTGCTGGAAGAGAGCGTATATATTGTGAATAGATGGCCTATAGGGTAGTGATTTCCTTGTCTGGGCTAGTCTAGACTTGGAAAAAAATTAAGGAAAGAGAACACAACTCATAATACCTGTCAGAACAGAATCATGTCAGTCTAATAAGAAAAAAAAATACCTATTTTTTAAAATAATTTTCTATATTTGAAAAACCTTTGAGCAGCATAGGAATATTATCTATTGTTGACTTCCGCTAATATTCATCAAAAAGTGCAGCTGGTCACAGGAACTGCTGTGTTTTTTTTTTTAATTTCATTTAATTTTGTTTTATCTTTAGGCTAAAAATACTCAAATCAAAAATTATAATATCAGAGACTATCTCTGCAATTGGGTCATTTGTGCTGCCAGGCATTCATGGAGTGGAGTTTGTTTCTTTAACCAGTAGGTGTGGATCAGGTCAGGTCCTGGTGCTGTCCAGCTCTTCATGCCTGGCACTCTTTCTTGGATATCTGCCATTGTAATGGTTACTGACCCTCGTTCTTCTGTTCGGGCTCTTGGATCCACTAGCCACTAAGCACTGGTGTTATGTGATGCCTCCTTCTCCCATGTGCTCTTCCAGTACTGTTCAGTCTCAGCCCTGGGTGGATCTTTTCTTATGTTATTACCTTTCCCCTGAGAGTACACTTTGGATAGTTCAGTGCAGAGCATCCTATTAACTCTCCTGGCTTCTTATTCTCTGCTGTATCTCTTCAGGTGGGTAGCCAGAGCTGTGAGCCTTTGCTTGGCAGTCTCCAGTGCCTCAGGTATAGACAGTTTGTTATACTTCCTAGGTATCCCTTTCTTCCCCACACCTTTCTGTAGCTCTGAGAGTTCAATAACTTCTCTCAATGTTGCCTTGATCTTGGCCTCCAGCCTCCTTCTCCATGGAGGTTGATGGTCTTTGTGACTAATTGTGTTTATCTTGCTGCCAAGTATCTTTAGGAAAACTGTTGCTGTGGTGTAAATAAGCTGATTGATCTGAGTTATGGTCCTAGTAGGGATAGTATATAGTGCTGGATTCACATCCTCTAGCAGACTACAAAGGGTATTTTGTCACTTAGCCTTGGCAGTTGGCTACAGTGGTGTTAGGTGTCGTGTCCAGCTTAGTAATGACTTTCAATCTCAGGTCAGTTGCCCTAGAGGTAAGGGAACCTGTATCGTAAGGGCTTGTTGGGGCTTTGAGTGTGGGGATGATGATGGTATCTCCCCCCAAACCTGTTGTCCTGGCTCCCCCTTGCTGTAGCATGTATTATGTACCTCATCAATCTCCAGTTGTGATGGCAGCTACCATTTGGAGATGTTGGAACACTGGGCAAGGAGTTGTACTCACAGTTTTATAAATCGAAAATGTAAAAAAGAAACTGCTCATTTATTTTTCATTAAAGATATAGTTTGCAACTTTTATTTAACATTTTTTATTTAAAATCTGCTTGAGAATATATCCAGAATGTGGAGGCATGTTGTCAGGCGGAGGACAGGTCTCCTTTTCGGTCCATCAACGGCGATGACAACAAAGGTATTCAGAAAAGGGATGATCTCTCTTCTTCATGCACATAGCTACTAAGCTATTTAACTATGGCAAAAATTGATCAAAAATATGTCTGCAAGTTGCTTTTATATAATCAAAAACAAGATTTTTGATGAATACATAGAATATAACATGCTGAAACATTTTTGTTACTAAACTGCTACTAAACCAGACTGATGATTTAGAGGTGATATATAACATTTATTGAGGTTGTATATTTTTCCATTTGTAGGACCAGCAGTTCTTATACCATATGAACTGAATGAGTTGTAGTAGGCAAGAGCTTTTGGCCAACGTGGATGGTAGGTGAAAAAATCCATCAGCCAAGCTTATTTTTTTGAATAATTATTTGCCATTATCAACAGGCTATGCCATCTCCAGGTTGCAGCACAGAGAGGAGATGGGGTCAGTCCAGACTGGTCATACTGAGCTAGGCTGGGGAGCACCACAGTGGTTCTGGTCAAAAGCCACCAAGAAACAGCAAAAATCTATGGTGGTAGACAAAGTGACCAGGCTAGTTCAGTAACACTAACACTTAAAGGCAGCACCTCAGGGCCATCAAGGAGCCTGGACCCAATGAGATGCCGCCATGAACAAGTGCATCAGCTGAGTAGTCATCTGGGGGACACCGCAAGCCAGACTTAGCTTCCTGCTAAGGGCAGCCTTCACCCTCCCATGCCCCCAGAATCTCAGAATGGTTTGGAAGTGACGTTGGCTGCCTGCTGTGTAGCAAAATCAAGGCAAGCCTCTGGTACCGTCTATCAGGATGCAAGTTAGTGCTGACTCAGGGGCAGTTCAGGTGGCAACAAGACCAGGTCCTGGCCAACTGGCTTTGTCAAGTCAGGCAACATCCACCAAGTACTGACACAGGGGAGAAACACCATCTTCAGACATGGAAAGAGTGGCAAATGCTGGTGGACCTTGGAGGGCAGCTTGTGTTCCCGGGAGAGATCACACAAGTTGAAGGCTTGGATATTGTTCTTCCTATTCAGCCGACTTTTTAGGACCTGCCTAACACCATGTAGGTATTTGGCTGTGGTTACCTACTTGAGGTCTCCTCATGGTTCCTTTTTGCCTGCAGGATCCTAAGGTATTTGTAGGAGTCTTGATCATCTGCAATGTATCCTCCCTCTCTTTGATACCATCTGACCAGACTTATCTAGTTTGAAAGTCCGATATCATTGCTGTAGATCCTGGTGATATGGATCAGCAAGTCGATGTCTCACTCATTCCTGGCATACGGCTTGATGTCATGCATGTAGAGGAGGTGACTGACGGTTGCTTCATTTTGGTCCCAGCATCTGAAGCCACCTTTTGTGATGATCTGGCTGAGGGGGTTCAGGCCTATGCAGAACAGAAGCATGGATAGTGCATCACCTTAGTATATGCTGCACTTGGCTTTGAGTTGGCCTCCAGAGTCATTTTCTGCAGCCCCATTGAGATCTTGATGAAGGCTCTTATTGTCCTGTTGATGTTGTACATTTCCAAGCATTCCAATATCCATATATTGTGGCACTGAGTAATAGGCTTTCTTGTAGTCAATCCAGGCAGTGTACGGGTTGGTCTACCCAGTCTTGCAGTCTTGGGTGACTGCTCTATCGACCAGTAGCTGGTGCTTGGCTACCCTGGTATTATTAGCAATTCCTTTCTGGATCCTGCTCATGTTTTGGGAAATGTGCCTATTCATCTTAGTCGCTATAATGTCTTACTGAAGCTTCCATGTTACACAGGGGCAGGTTATTGTTCAGTACTTGGATGGAACCTGTTGTCCTGGCTCCCCCTTGCTGTAGCATGTATTATGTACCTCATCAATCTCCAGTTGTGATGGCAGCTACCATTTGGAGATGTTGGAACACTGGGCAAGGAGTTGTACTCACAGTTTTATAAATCGAAAATGTAAAAAAGAAACTGCTCATTTATTTTTCATTAAAGATATAGTTTGCAACTTTTATTTAACATTTTTTATTTAAAATCTGCTTGAGAATATATCCAGAATGTGGAGGCATGTTGTCAGGCGGAGGACAGGTCTCCTTTTCGGTCCATCAACGGCGATGACAACAAAGGTATTCAGAAAAGGGATGATCTCTCTTCTTCATGCACATAGCTACTAAGCTATTTAACTATGGCAAAAATTGATCAAAAATATGTCTGCAAGTTGCTTTTATATAATCAAAAACAAGATTTTTGATGAATACATAGAATATAACATGCTGAAACATTTTTGTTACTAAACTGCTACTAAACCAGACTGATGATTTAGAGGTGATATATAACATTTATTGAGGTTGTATATTTTTCCATTTGTAGGACCAGCAGTTCTTATACCATATGAACTGAATGAGTTGTAGTAGGCAAGAGCTTTTGGCCAACGTGGCTGGTAGGTGAAAAAATCCATCAGCCAAGCTTATTTTTTTGAATAATTATTTGCCATTATTAACAGGCTATGCCATCTCCAGGTTGCAGCACAGAGAGGAGATGGGGTCAGTCCAGACTGGTCATACTGAGCTAGGCTGGGGAGCACCACAGTGGTTCTGGTCAAAAGCCACCAAGAAACAGCAAAAATCTATGGTGGTAGACAAAGTGACCAGGCTAGTTCAGTAACACTAACACTTAAAGGCAGCACCTCAGGGCCATCAAGGAGCCTGGACCCAATGAGATGCCGCCATGAACAAGCGCATCAGCTGAGTAGTCATCTGGGGGACACCGCAAGCCAGACTTAGCTTCCTGCTAAGGGCAGCCTTCACCCTCCCATGCCCCCAGAATCTCAGAATGGTTTGGAAGTGACGTTGGCTGCCTGCTGTGTAGCAACATCAAGGCAAGCCTCCGGTACCGTCTATCAGGATGCAAGTTAGTGCTGACTCAGGGGCAGTTCAGGTGGCAACAAGACCAGGTCCTGGCCAACTGGCTTTGTCAAGTCAGGCAACATCCACCAAGTACTGACACAGGGGAGAAACACCATCTTCAGACATGGAAAGAGTGGCAAATGCTGGTGGACCTTGGAGGGCAGCTTGTGTTCCCGGGAGAGATCACACAAGTTGAAGGCTTGGATATTGTTCTTCCCATTCAGCCGACTTTTTAGGACCTGCCTAACACCATGTAGGTATTTGGCTGTGGTTACCTACTTGAGGTCTCCTCATGGTTCCTTTTTGCCTGCAGGATCCTAAGGTATTTGTAGGAGTCTTGAACATCTGCAATGTATCCTCCCTCTCTTTGATACCATCTGACCAGACTTATCTAGTTTGAAAGTCCGATATCATTGCTGTAGATCCTGGTGATATGGATCAGCAAGTCGATGTCTCACTCATTCCTGGCATACGGCTTGATGTCATGCATGTAGAGGAGGTGACTGACGGTTGCTTCATTTTGGTCCCAGCATCTGAAGCCACCTTTTGTTATGATCTGGCTGAGGGGGTTCAGGCCTATGCAGAACAGAAGCATGGATAGTGCATCACCTTAGTATATGCTGCACTTGGCTTTGAGTTGGCCTCCAGAGTCATTTTCTATAACCCCATTGAGATCTTGATGAAGGCTCTTATTGTCCTGTTGATGTTGTACATTTCCAAGCATTCCAATATCCATATATTGTGGCACTGAGTAATAGGCTTTCTTGTGGTCAATCCAGGCAGTGTACGGGTTGGTCTACCCAGTCTTGCAGTCTTGGGTGACTGCTCTATCGACCAGTAGCTGGTGCTTGGCTACCCTGGTATTATTAGCAATTCCTTTCTGGATCCTGCTCATGTTTTGGGAAATGTGCCTATTCATCTTAGTCGCTATAATGTCTTACTGAAGCTTCCATGTTACACAGGGGCAGGTTATTGTTCAGTACTTGGATGGAATCGCACCTTTCTGGGGATTCTTCATGATCAGGACTATCTGCCCTTGAGTTAACAACTCTCGGTGGGTCCCATCCATCAGCAATTGGGTCATTTGTGCTGCCAGGCATTCATGGAGTGGAGTTTGTTTCTTTAACCAGTAGGTGTGGATCAGGTCAGGTCCTGGTGCTGTCCAGCTCTTCATGCCTGGCACTCTTTCTTGGATATCTGCCATTGTAATGGTTACTGACCCTCGTTCTTCTGTTCGGGCTCTTGGATCCACTAGCCACTAAGCACTGGTGTTATGTGATGCCTCCTTCTCCCATGTGCTCTTCCAGTACTGTTCAGTCTCAGCCCTGGGTGGATCTTTTCTTATGTTATTACCTTTCCCCTGAGAGTACACTTTGGATAGTTCAGTGCAGAGCATCCTATTAACTCTCCTGGCTTCTTATTCTCTGCTGTATCTCTTCAGGTGGGTAGCCAGAGCTGTGAGCCTTTGCTTGGCAGTCTCCAGTGCCTCAGGTATAGACAGTTGGTTATACTTCCTAGGTATCCCTTTCTTCCCCACACCTTTCTGTAGCTCTGATAGTTCAATAACTTCTCTCAATGTTGCCTTGATCTTGGCCTCCAGCCTCCTTCTCCATGGAGGTTGATGGTCTTTGTGACTAATTGTGTTTATCTTGCTGCCAAGTATCTTTAGGAAAACTGTTGCTGTGGTGTAAATAAGCTGATTGATCTCAGTTATGGTCCTAGTAGGGATAGTATATAGTGCTGGATTCACATCCTCTAGCAGACTACAAAGGGTATTTTGTCACTTAGCCTTGGCAGTTGGCTACAGTGGTGTTAGGTGTCGTGTCCAGCTTAGTAATGACTTTCAATCTCAGGTCAGTTGCCCTAGAGGTAAGGGAACCTGTATCGTAAGGGCTTGTTGGGGCTTTGAGTGTGGGGATGATGATGGTATCTCCCCCCAAACCTGTTGTCCTGGCTCCCCCTTGCTGTAGCATGTATTATGTACCTCATCAATCTCCAGTTGTGATGGCAGCTACCATTTGGAGATGTTGGAACACTGGGCAAGGAGTTGTACTCACAGTTTTATAAATCGAAAATGTAAAAAAGAAACTGCTCATTTATTTTTCATTAAAGATATAGTTTGCAACTTTTATTTAACATTTTTTATTTAAAATCTGCTTGAGAATATATCCAGAATGTGGAGGCATGTTGTCAGGCGGAGGACAGGTCTCCTTTTCGGTCCATCAACGGCGATGACAACAAAGGTATTCAGAAAAGGGATGATCTCTCTTCTTCATGCACATAGCTACTAAGCTATTTAACTATGGCAAAAATTGATCAAAAATATGTCTGCAAGTTGCTTTTATATAATCAAAAACAAGATTTTTGATGAATACATAGAATATAACATGCTGAAACATTTTTGTTACTAAACTGCTACTAAACCAGACTGATGATTTAGAGGTGATATATAACATTTATTGAGGTTGTATATTTTTCCATTTGTAGGACCAGCAGTTCTTATACCATATGAACTGAATGAGTTGTAGTAGGCAAGAGCTTTTGGCCAACGTGGCTGGTAGGTGAAAAAATCCATCAGCCAAGCTTATTTTTTTGAATAATTATTTGCCATTATTAACAGGCTATGCCATCTCCAGGTTGCAGCACAGAGAGGAGATGGGGTCAGTCCAGACTGGTCATACTGAGCTAGGCTGGGGAGCACCACAGTGGTTCTGGTCAAAAGCCACCAAGAAACAGCAAAAATCTATGGTGGTAGACAAAGTGACCAGGCTAGTTCAGTAACACTAACACTTAAAGGCAGCACCTCAGGGCCATCAAGGAGCCTGGACCCAATGAGATGCCGCCATGAACAAGCGCATCAGCTGAGTAGTCATCTGGGGGACACCGCAAGCCAGACTTAGCTTCCTGCTAAGGGCAGCCTTCACCCTCCCATGCCCCCAGAATCTCAGAATGGTTTGGAAGTGACGTTATTGGTCGGTACTTGGATGGAATCGCACCCTTCTGGGGATTCTTCATGATCAGGACTATCTGCCCTTGAGTTAACAACTCTCGGTGGGTCCCATCCATCAGCAATTGGGTCATTTGTGCTGCCAGGCATTCATGGAGTGGAGTTTGTTTCTTTAACCAGTAGGTGTGGATCAGGTCAGGTCCTGGTGCTGTCCAGCTCTTCGTGCCTGGCACTCTTTCTTGGATATCTGCCATTGTAATGGTTACTGACCCTCGTTCTTCTGTTCGGGCTCTTGGATCCGCTAGCCACTAAGCACTGGTGTTATGTGATGCCTCCTTCTCCCATGTGCTCTTCCAGTACTGTTCAGTCTCAGCCCTGGGTGGATCTTTTCTTATGTTATTACCTTGCCCCTGAGAGTACACTTTGGATAGTTCAGTGCAGAGCATCCTATTAACTCTCCTGGCTTCTTATTCTCTGCTGTATCTCTTCAGGTGGGTAGCCAGAGCTGTGAGCCTTTGCTTGGCAGTCTCCAGTGCCTCAGGTATAGACAGTTGGTTATACTTCCTAGGTATCCCTTTCTTCCCCACACCTTTCTGTAGCTCTGATAGTTCAATAACTTCTCTCAATGTTGCCTTGATCTTGGCCTCCAGCCTCCTTCTCCATGGAGGTTGATGGTCTTTGTGACTAATTGTGTTTATCTTGCTGCCAAGTATCTTTAGGAAAACTGTTGCTGTGGTGTAAATAAGCTGATTGATCTCAGTTATGGTCCTAGTAGGGATAGTACATAGTGCTGGATTCACATCCTCTAGCAGACTACAAAGGGTATTTTGTCACTTAGCCTTGGCAGTTGGCTACAGTGGTGTTAGGTGTCGTGTCCAGCTTAGTAATGACTTTCAATCTTAGGTCAGTTGCCCTAGAGGTAAGGGAACCTGTATCGTAAGGGCTTGTTGGGGCTTTGAGTGTGGGGATGATGATGGTATCTCCCCCCAAACCTGTTGTCCTGGCTCCCCCTTGCTGTAGCATGTATTATGTACCTCATCAATCTCCAGCTGTGATGGCAGCTACCATTTGGAGATGTTGGAACACTGGGCAAGGAGTTGTACTCACAGTTTTATAAATAGAAAATGTAAAAAAGAAACTGCTCATTTATTTTTCATTAAAGATATAGTTTGCAACTTTTATTTAACATTTTTTATTTAAAATCTGCTTGAGAATATATCCAGAATGTGGAGGCATGTTGTCGGGCGGAGGACAGGTCTCCTTTTCGGTCCATCAACGGCGATGACAACAAAGGTATTCAGAAAAGGGATGATCTCTCTTCTTCATGCACATAGCTACTAAGCTATTTAACTATGGCAAAAATTGATCAAAAATATGTCTGCAAGTTGCTTTTATATAATCAAAAACAAGATTTTTGATGAATACATAGAATATAACATGCTGAAACATTTTTGTTACTAAACTGCTACTAAACCAGACTGATGATTTAGAAGTGATATATAACATTTATTGAGGTTGTATATTTTTCCATTTGTAGGACCAGCAGTTCTTATACCATATGAACTTAATGAGTTGTAGTAGGCAAGAGCTTTTGGCCAACGTGGCTGGTAGGTGAAAAAATCCATCAGCCAAGCTTATTTTTTTGAATAATTATTTGCCATTATTAACAGGCTATGCCATCTCCAGGTTGCAGCACAGAGAGGAGATGGGGTCAGTCCAGACTGGTCATACTGAGCTAGGCTGGGGAGCACCACAGTGGTTCTGGTCAAAAGCCACCAAGAAACAGCAAAAATCTATGGTGGTAGACAAAGTGACCAGGCTAGTTCAGTAACACTAACACTTAAAGGCAGCACCTCAGGGCCATCAAGGAGCCTGGACCCAATGAGATGCCGCCATGAACAAGTGCATCAGCTGAGTAGTCATCTGGGGGACACCGCAAGCCAGACTTAGCTTCCTGCTAAGGGCAGCCTTCACCCTCCCATGCCCCCAGAATCTCAGAATGGTTTGGAAGTGAAGTTGGCTGCCTGCTGTGTAGCAACATCAAGGCAAGCCTCCGGTACCGTCTATCAGGATGCAAGTTAGTGCTGACTCAGGGGCAGTTCAGGTGGCAACAAGACCAGGTCCTGGCCAACTGGCTTTGTCAAGTCAGGCAACATCCACCAAGTACTGACACAGGGGAGAAACACCATCTTCAGACATGGAAAGAGTGGCAAATGCTGGTGGACCTTGGAGGGCAGCTTGTGTTCCCGGGAGAGATCACACAAGTTGAAGGCTTGGATATTGTTCTTCCCATTCAGCCGACTTTTTAGGACCTGCCTAACACCATGTAGGTACTTGGCTGTGGTTACCTACTTGAGGTCTCCTCATGGTTCCTTTTTGCCTGCAGGATCCTAAGGTATTTGTAGGAGTCTTGATCATCTGCAATGTATCCTCCCTCTCTTTGATACCATCTGACCAGACTTATCTAGTTTGAAAGTCCGATATCATTGCTGTAGATCCTGGTGATATGGATCAGCAAGTCGATGTCTCACTCATTCCTGGCATACGGCTTGATGTCATGCATGTAGAGGAGGTGACTGACGGTTGCTTCATTATGGTCCCAGCATCTGAAGCCACCTTTTGTTATGATCTGGCTGAGGGGGTTCAGGCCTATGCAGAACAGAAGCATGGATAGTGCATCACCTTAGTATATGCTGCACTTGGCTTTGAGTTGGCCTCCAGAGTCATTTTCTATAACCCCATTGAGATCTTGATGAAGGCTCTTATTGTACTGTTGATGTTGTACATTTCCAAGCATTCCAATATCCATATATTGTGGCACTGAGTAATAGGCTTTCTTGTAGTCAATCCAGGCAGTGTACGGGTTGGTCTACCCAGTCTTGCAGTCTTGGGTGACTGCTCTATCGACCAGTAGCTGGTGCTTGGCTACCCTGGTATTATTAGCAATTCCTTTCTGGATCCTGCTCATGTTTTGGGAAATGTGCCTATTCATCTTAGTCGCTATAATGTCTTACTGAAGCTTCCATGTTACACAGGGGCAAGTTATTGTTCAGTACTTGGATGGAACCTGTTGTCCTGGCTCCCCTTTGCTGTAGCATGTATTATGTACCTCATCAATCTCCAGTTGTGATGGCAGCTACCATTTGGAGATGTTGGAACACTGGGCAAGGAGTTGTACTCACAGTTTTATAAATAGAAAATGTAAAAAAGAAACTGCTCATTTATTTTTCATTAAAGATATAGTTTGCAACTTTTATTTAACATTTTTTATTTAAAATCTGCTTGAGAATATATCCAGAATGTGGAGGCATGTTGTCGGGCGGAGGACAGGTCTCCTTTTCGGTCCATCAACGGCGATGACATCAAAGGTATTCAGAAAAGGGATGATCTCTCTTCTTCATGCACTTAGCTACTAAGCTATTTAACTGTGGCAAAAATGATCAAAAATATGTCTGCAAGTTGCTTTTATATAATCAAAAACAAGATTTTTGATGAATACATAGAATATAACATGCTGAAACATTTTTGTTACTAAACTGCTACTAAACCAGACTGATGATTTAGAAGTGATATATAACATTTATTGAGGTTGTATATTTTTCCATTTGTAGGACCAGCAGTTCTTATACCATATGAACTGAATGAGTTGTAGTAGGCAAGAGCTTTTGGCCAACGTGGCTGGTAGGTGAAAAAATCCATCAGCCAAGCTTATTTTTTTGAATAATTATTTGCCATTATTAACAGGCTATGCCATCTCCAGGTTGCAGCACAGAGAGGAGATGGGGTCAGTCCAGACTGGTCATACTGAGCTAGGCTGGGGAGCACCACAGTGGTTCTGGTCAAAAGCCACCAAGAAACAGCAAAAATCTATGGTGGTAGACAAAGTGACCAGGCTAGTTCAGTAACACTAACACTTAAAGGCAGCACCTCAGGGCCATCAAGGAGCCTGGACCCAATGAGATGCCGCCATGAACAAGCGCATCAGCTGAGTAGTCATCTGGGGGACACCGCAAGCCAGACTTAGCTTCCTGCTAAGGGCAGCCTTCACCCTCCCATGCCCCCAGAATCTCAGAATGGTTTGGAAGTGACGTTATTGGTCGGTACTTGGATGGAATCGCACCCTTCTGGGGATTCTTCATGATCAGGACTATCTGCCCTTGAGTTAACAACTCTCGGTGGGTCCCATCCATCAGCAATTGGGTCATTTGTGCTGCCAGGCATTCATGGAGTGGAGTTTGTTTCTTTAACCAGTAGGTGTGGATCAGGTCAGGTCCTGGTGCTGTCCAGCTCTTCGTGCCTGGCACTCTTTCTTGGATATCTGCCATTGTAATGGTTACTGACCCTCGTTCTTCTGTTCGGGCTCTTGGATCCGCTAGCCACTAAGCACTGGTGTTATGTGATGCCTCCTTCTCCCATGTGCTCTTCCAGTACTGTTCAGTCTCAGCCCTGGGTGGATCTTTTCTTATGTTATTACCTTGCCCCTGAGAGTACACTTTGGATAGTTCAGTGCAGAGCATCCTATTAACTCTCCTGGCTTCTTATTCTCTGCTGTATCTCTTCAGGTGGGTAGCCAGAGCTGTGAGCCTTTGCTTGGCAGTCTCCAGTGCCTCAGGTATAGACAGTTGGTTATACTTCCTAGGTATCCCTTTCTTCCCCACACCTTTCTGTAGCTCTGAGAGTTCAATAACTTCTCTCAATGTTGCCTTGATCTTGGCCTCCAGCCTCCTTCTCCATGGAGGTTGATGGTCTTTGTGACCACACTTTTATTCAATCATTTTTATTTGAAATCGACTCCAGAATATATCATAATGTGGAGCGGTGTTGTAAAAGGTGAGTCTCCTAACCAACCAAAGGGGTGGACTCGTGGCCGTCACTCAATACATGAATGCGTTTTTGTTTCTGCTGCTCCTCTGGCACAGAGGCTGTAGTCTATTATCAGCTGCTGGAAGATGTCACTATGGCTGACTCATAGCCATCGATTCCTGCATTGGCTGAGACAGTGAACACGATGTCGGTACACGGGTCGGTAAAATGGTTTGCCTTTGAGCCTTGACGCTTGAGGCTTGATTTTCTAGAAATTCTAGATTTAGATGTAGACAATAAACTGAAGGAAGAGGATCCATTGAGTTTTAGTTTACCATCTTCCCCAGAGAGCAAGCCGTCAACCTGGAACTTAATTCCAGCTGGAATCTTAATTGTCCTGTCACTGCTCACGATTGGTTAATTTGGGCACTGTGGCAAGGAAAACTCCCTCTGAGAGGAAGAAACCTTGGGAGGAACCTGGCTCTCTGGGGGGGCCCATCCTCCTGAGGGCTGGGGGACCTTTGTGCTGCTCCTGGCCACGGGACATGCTGGCCATGGTCTTCTTCTATCTCCCTTTGGCTGTACTGGTAAGATCTGTGCATCTCGAACCTCCATGCTCACCCTCATATAGCAGTGAGACTGTACAAAGGGAGACGCCTCTTACCTTGTCACAGTATTCTGGTCCCGTTTTAGGGAGTCAGTCCTGAGTTAAGGTACTTGCCAACAGGTTTGGAGCCAAGTTTTTGAGGGTCCCGCTGTTTAGTCCTGAGAACAGAAACCCACTTGATAAATACAGGTGTATTTATAAATCCCTCTTCTCAGCTGTAATCTGTGTTAAATTTAAACAAGAAAAGTGTTTTTGTTGTGTCTCTGTCTCTGCTGTATCTGATCCATGATGTATATGGCTTCAGTGCACATGAGACAGTGCTGACCTCTTACCTGTCTTTTGTAAAAAAGTATGTAAGACGTTCTCTGCCGCTGGTCACACAGAAGGGCGCCACTTGTTTCGGTGACCTTTGCATCGTTGTAGGTGAACCAGCGGTCAATCACGTCTTCCTGTGGCACATCGGGGTCCACCCCGTCACAGATGTAGTGTCCTAGCAGGAGAAGAAGCATTGTTACATGGGCTGTCTTAAGAATCACTGGGTGGTATGTTGGTTAACTCACCTTAAATGACACCAGGTGATGGTGATTCAGTACATATCATTGTCGCGTCGATTGAGTGAGAGTTTAAGGAAAATAACAGATTATCTTACCGCTTCTTGCTGAGCTGCCGATGTGGCTGATGATGCTAACCAAACTGAAGCAGCCACCACCCTGAAGGGAAAACAATTGATGAGAGTTAGTCCGCTCTCATTCCAGACATTTACTCAAATCAGTCGCAGTCTGATGATTTTCTTATTGACCTATTTATTTTTTCTTTACCTGCTCCGAGGGAACCACCAGCTCTCTTAACAAGGTGACGGGCTTGTGGACCTTCTCAAGCTGGAAACGTCGAGTGAACCTGAAGCGCTTCAGGTGTAAGACCAGCACACTGGAGACAGCAAGAAAAGATATGAGCAACAAGGAATAGAATTATGGCTTTATAAATTTTTACTATTGGTTTTTTAGCGTTAGATACTATGCATTTACTCCTTAGAGTCAGAGGAGCCCAGTTTGATACTACTGGGTGAACCAGTATCATTACTGCGCAATAGGCTCAGGAGTTTGGTTGTGTGTGATGGATTTGATGTCTCTTACCTTGGCAGTGTGACAAATGATGTGCGCTGGCCTGACGTAGTAGCACCACACTCACAGTTGTACTGCAACTCCGTCTCCTGCAGAACAGCACAAGACAAACACATGCCTTCACTTCTATGCGGGACTAATATGCACAAAAACAGACAACTATATCGAAATGTGTCAGTGTTTTCTACATCACATCACCTCATTATATCAGTGGGCTCATGGGAATGACATGAGGAGAGGTGTTTCTTACCATCAGGTAATCCTCGAGGAGCTGTTCTGTTGTTCCACCTCCTGGTCTCAGGTCCAGGGAAAGGTTAGTAAAATCTTCTTCTTTGGTGGATCCTGCGCCACATCTAAACATAAAAACCAACAGTACAATTTTTTGGAGGGGGGGTTTGTTCATTTTTTTCAGATTTAGTCAACCCAATGTTCAACATACTGAATGTCAAGTAGTGGTCCCCAATGGAAATATTTAACCCGCCTTGACATGCTGGCAGACATACTGTATAAATGTGTGTGGTGTGTTTAAATGCGTAGTTTTACCTCTTACACGTCCTGGTATTTCGCATTTGAAACACCAGGTCATCCTCCACTGGACAGCGGTAGGCCCTGCCCATGTTGGCAGCCAGCACCTGCAGTTGTGGGGCCAGACACCTCATCTGTTCCAGCACAGATGTGAGGAACTCATGCGCGTCCTTTAGGTGCACACAAACACAATAGTACAGAGAGGTTTAAACAAAGAGAGGAATGCAACAGGAAGCAGTGAAACACCGAACTGTAAAACCTGCTTACTCACTTTCTGTTGGAGATCTCGAAACTCTGGAACCCACTTTGAAACTGCCGTCTTGAATCCAAAAAGAAGGCGGATTTTGTGACGAGCATCATTGGAGAAGTGAGACCTTCTGATGTTCATAAATGATCTAGAGAGGCAGGGAAAGTAGTCAGACACATCGTCTATGGCAAGAAACCTTTAGGTTTTCAGGTCACAACTTGAGAGATAAATGAGTGTTTGTATCTGAGCGTTGCTGTACCTGATGATTCCAGCCTCAGGGATCAGACTCCACACCTGTTCCTGATCGTTGATGTGTCTGACAAAGTCCTCCAGCGTCAGGAGGCTCTGCAGGCAGGAGTTCATGTAGCATATTTCTGCTGGGTTGGGGAACCTGACACACAAAGGTAACAAGTCAAACACACGTCAATATCAACAGCTCCTCAAGGACACATTCACAAACTGTAGCTGTTTAACTTTGATATGACAGGGTTCATATCTCTGCAGCCTTGTTTCTTGTGTGTGTATGTGTATGCATATGCAGATGTGCTTACCCAAGACACTTGACCGCTTGATGCCTAGGGGTCTTGCTTGGGGACTTGGCAGCCTCTTCCTCCTTTTTGGGCAGGGCTTGGTGAGGGCCAGGGCTCTGTTCTTCAGGGTCTGGTGAAATTCGACATCTGGTCTGTTGGAATATAGACAATCTCTCATTAAATCATGCAAAGACACTGATAAACACCTGTAACACGTTGAGTGCTGCATGTCAAACATACTTACCTTGGAAAAATACCACCGCCAGGGCTTCTTAACCTTTTTCTTCAAGATTTTGTCATCTGAGGTGGTGACACTGCTGACAAAGAGAACAGTCAAAAAATAAATTGGTTTCTAGCCACTGCCTAGTAAAGAACAAGTACAGAGTTGTATTATCACTAGCAGGAAAAAAGTTTAATTTCCCAAAAGTCATGAAATTCTCTAAGGCACTTCATTTGCTAGTGAACAAAGAGGGCTGAAGGGTTAAAGACAAGTAGTCAGGAGAAGTGTCCTTACCATTGCTTGTCCTTTTTAGGATGATCTTCTTTTGTCTGTAGGGTAGCAAACAAAGAAACAAACAGAAAACCCAACATTTACAAGAATAAACTGTGCCAAATATCATTGATTACATTCACAACTTACAAGTTCAAATATAACTTTTGCAAACTACTTAAATTTAAAGTCATGACACTGTCAAACATACCAAGGGGCGACCGAAGAGTCGATACCTCCACGGGACCGTTTCATCTTTCTTCTTGGTGGCAGCCGCAGCGCCAGAGACTTTGACACTTGTGATAAAGAGAAAATGTGTTGGTTTTTCTGTTGTTTGCTAATACTCAAAAGAAATCATAAATCACTGAGAGGAATAAATCACTCTGTAGCCTGGGCTGAATTCAGCATCGTACTAAATAGAACGGGTTTTATGACTTTCGGGGTGAGTCCTACCCAGATCTCAAGTCTGTCAGAGTCTATAGTCAAGTCCTCAATAATAATCCTTGCTTTAATATTTCAGACTAAAGGGCATCGGTGATGATCTCAAATACTTTGAAAAAACAAAACGAACAAACTTGTCATCCTGTTCAGTCATAGGACTAATGAACACAAAAGATGTTTAGGTACAAACTCTGCCCTCTGTATTTATTCAGTGTTACTTCTGCAAAATAAGACAAGTACAGCTTAACTGTCCAGGAACAGGACAAATGTTTGTGTCTCTGAGGGACACTGTACACACACATGGATTTCCCTCAACTATTTGTGTAAAAGCCTCCACCAAACTAGATAAGGAGGCTAATCGATGTGACCATGGAGATTAACAAACAGTCAGGAAAACAGTATGATAATACTTATGAATTTCCTTACCTGCTCTGAGAGCTGTGGATCGGCCTGCTGTCATCTGCCACCACATGTACAACAGAAGTTGATTTCTGTGCAGTGTAAAGACAGATAAACAAGATGAAAACAAATGCAACATTACGCATCTTCACAAACTGATACAAACTTGTCCTACAGAAAGCATCCATGAAACACTGTGGACTACGAAGGGGAAAAAATTCAACCTCCTGCCGTTCACAAGGTCACATATAGAGAAGAAAGATGACAGAAATTGTACATTGGTTGTAGAAAACAAACCTTAGAGAAACAGGAACACAAACGAAACATATTTGTATGTTTTGTCGCAGGTAAATCTGTGGTGAACTCAAACGGAACTGCCTCTAACTTCAGGTCTGGTGAAGCCTTACCCTGCTCTTCCGGAATTCTGAGACACGGGACAATTCTATAACTTTGATATGTCATAATGTACTTTGCGACAATCTAGATGTATATATGTTACAGACCCGGTGGTCTTAAAAGGCCCAAAATGTACAAGTACACAAAATCCTGAACAAAATAAAGTGAAACAAGTTGATCTACCTTCAAAAACCCTAACTTCAACCCGCCGCATCAGGCACTTAAAAACACATTTAAATGAACCCAATAAATGTAGAAATGCATTTGTAGTTATTTTTTTATACAATATCTACTCCTCGTGTGATGGTTGAGACCAGTCAGTACTGAGATCTTCACTCTTTGTGCATGTGGATTCTCTGATTGAGTTCGATGAGGCTCATATTTTCTCAGCCACCTGGCTGTTAATTACAGGGGCCAAACACATATCGGGATCCTTTACTTAAAGCTGCATTTATTAAACTCAGGATACTAGGGGGGCGGAAAAACTCAAATCCACACCATAAGATATATGTCAGTGTCATCGAAGCACAAGTGTCCTTACATTTAATCCACGGTGACTCAAACCTCTGTGGAAGCGCCTCTGTCCTCAGAAGCAGCTGTCCTGTCAGCAACAGAGAGGAAAGCTAGGAGACAGACTCTTTGCCAGACAGCAGAACAGCAGAAATTTACTTGAGGTGCTTAGCTACCAAAGGATGCATACAGAGTATGCAGGAAGTAAAATGGCTCATATATTTCATTCCCCTCACCCACTGTAGCTCTTTAGGCTCAGAGCGAAACCAGAAAGCTTACAGTAAACACCTTCATAAACAACAGGACAACAGGAGATCTGTGTGATTTGAGCAGGAGAGGAAAATAGTGAGCATAAATAAAAATCCTGGGGGCCCTGTGTAGTGACCTCACATGCAAAGCTCTGAGAGTCAGTGTGGATTATTAATGCCTGATAAAATATAAATGTATCTGTTGCCATGAGGTGGACAAGTGACAAATGATGAAATAGTTCAAAAATGTGTCTTTGTGGATTGATGTTTCAAAATATAGTAAAAGTAATGATTTTTTTTTTAAGATAATGTAGTTTTTCCGGCAATTTTTTCAATTAAGTAACAACAAGCAACTTCCAGCCGCACATTTGGATGCTAAGTAGCTTGTTCATTTAGCATTTTCCAGTGCATAGGCAGCTTCGTCTCTCCAATATCCTAAACATGGCCGTGTGTGCTCCAGGAACGGCGCTGATGACGGGGGTGACAGGGGCCACGACAATGCCTGTCTCCCTCCCTGCTGTTCCACCTAGGAGTCTAAACTACTAATGGCCCCCTAATGTATAAATACCATTCTCTAGGCATTAGTCACACTTTCTCTCTTTCTCTGACACACACACACATGCATCCACACACGCTCAAAGAGGCAGGTCTACAAGGCATTAGTCACAGTGGCAGCCCTGCCTATGGTTGGATTGCAGATTAGGGCCAAGGCCAGGGGCTGAGGGTCTAAATTCTGTTGTGCAAACAATACATGTCAAAGAGGCCCATCATGGCATTTTTTTAAAGACGGGAAGATGTTGTTTAGAGCACAAAGAGAGGGCAGCAGGACCATGCCAGAGACTGGTGAAGATAGAGATGTTTATATTTGGAAGCACAGGTTGCCATTGTAATGTGTGTGCGTTTATCTTGAGTTTGTATCATCACCAAGTGTGCATGCAAGCCATTCTGTTAAATAAATGTCCAGTGGAATGTGTGAATAGTGCAGTGCTGACAGGGTTGCATGTAGCATAGCATTAGAAAACATGATTACTTTGAAGCTGTGTTTGGATGCAAATCTATGTTGGAAAATGGCGTTTTTCTTTTTATTTCTGATGTTGTGAAGCGTGACCACAAGTAGAGGAAGACAAAAGCTTCCACAGTAGCCGGGGGTTTGTTGACAGCTATATCTTCATTCTTACATGAGGCATTATGGATGCAAATTGGCATTTAGGTGCATGTTTTCACTGCAAGAACAGAGAAGATCATTAATTCCTATTTAAAGCTTCATTTATCAAATATATATAAAGACTATATGAATAGCCATTAATCACTGTACATTGAGTGAAAACTCTTGTATACAAAACTGTATTTTTACATTTTTTTTTGCGTGTGTGTGTGCGCATGTGTGTGCTTGTGTGTGTGTGTGTTTCTGTGTCTGTGTGTGTGTGTCTGTGTCTGTGTGTGTGTGTGTGTGTCTGGGTGGGTGGGTGCAAGAGTGTGACCTTACGCTAACTTCCTGACATTTTCCCACACACGTCAAGGAAGCTGCAAGCTGCGAGCCAAACACACTTTGATAAATTCATCATTTTCCTCTTTCGACCCACACATATTATCAATCAAATTTCCTTTATAGCCAGCTGGTGTTAGGCTGTCCAGTTGATAAAGAAGTAGCAGTGGCCTCTGAAAAAAAATACAGGAAAGTTTAAATCAGACATAAAATCTTTAAACATTCATGCATGTGCAAGAGCTTTTGTTGATATTAACAGAGATGGATATATAAATCCTATGATGCCAACAGTCTCAGGTAAGTCTTACATTTTGCCTGAAACTAACAGATGGTCCTGGGTCGAAAGCCCGTCATGCCACTGCTAAAGTACAAACCCATATTTCAGTCTATTTAACAATTAGTGAACCTCACAGCATGGGACTTGGAGATCATTATTGGAGAGCATCAATCAGACCCTTAAAATCAACCGTAGCTATGCAACTATAACCGAGGTGTGGCCACTCTGTGCCTGTGACCTTATAACAGGGCCTGTAAAACACATAAGGAGGCAGTTACTCTGTTTTTTTAGTTTAACAGTATTCTCCTATCACACTGCTTTACTTTAGAGAGCAAACAATTTAACAGTTTGGTCTATGAAGACACTCTTCTGGTCTAGTTGGAGCCAGAATCTAATTAAAAGCCAAGAACAAATTGAGAACATTAGAGAGCATTTTTAATTTGTTTTCAACACACACAAAAAAAGGTGTATGGTTTGGCACATTTGTACTAATGTAGGCTGTTATGTGACTGACCAGGAATGTGTGTGTGTGTGTGTGTGTGTGTGTGTGTGTGTGTGTGTGTGTTTGTGTGTGTGTGTTAAAAGAACAGTGTTTCTCTTAAGTGGCTGGAAACTCTAACAGGCCAGCAACATTTGGAGGGGGATTCCATGAGAAAACACCTCACTCACCAGGGCTTTCCTCAACATCCTTTTCCTCCACCCTCCCAGGCACCAACACTTGTACATGCTAATAGACAATGACATGCATGCATGCAGAGAGTGAGCCATGCTTATTTCTGCTTCTCTTGGTCATAAAACGTGCAGAAAGTCGGCAGGTTGTTTGGATTCAATTGTGTTAAAGAGACATCAAATAGCTGGAGCACAGGATTGCGGAGCTGCACCGAGCTGCACTGTGATTCCGCTTCATCCTTCACCTCTTGGGGACCCCGAGAGAAAGCTACAACAGACGCCAGAAGCTGATTCTGTCTGCTCATACTTTCCTAAGTAGTGTGCATGCATTTCAAACTCCCTCTCTTCTCTCAATCTGTCCACCCTCCCTCTCATTAGATCCATATTTACTCCCTGTTTCATTGCTTTTGTTCAGTATGGGATGTCCAGTTGATGTGGTTGTAATGTTTAATGCCTTTGCAGAAACACTGGGCAAACGCCATGAGGCACATTTTCCAATGATTTAGATGTTTCTGCTGTTTACCAGGTAAAGACCCTAGAGAGAACACAGACTGGAAACTTAAACAAGGACGCCTGTTTAATGAGGGAGGGGAAAAAGCTTTTGCAGTTTGATTTAAAAAAAAAAAAAAGAAGAGAAGTTGGCCTTAAAGAGTGTATGGAAACTAGCAGAGGTAGTGGAACACAACTTCTTCAGAGCTTGCAGGGTACGAGACAACAATGAAGGTTTCGTTTTGGTGATTTCCTTTCCGAACATGGGATTTTAGATAAACAGAACCACTGGTTATAACAGACAATTTCTGGACGAAAATGTATTGAAGGTGACGTGCAGCATCTCAGCACTAACACTTTCCACAGTGTCAAACATGCATAAAAGCACCCTGGCTCATCTCAACTGGCAGGATGATCTGTGTCATGGAATACCATGGATCATTTGGCAGTTGATGTCATGGGTAACTAGACAGAAGAAATATTTTTCTTACCTGTGATTTGGATGCATGTAAGAAAGAGGCTCTGTCTCATCAACTAGAGTTGAATGATTATAGGCCTCAGCAGGATTTAACTGGCACTTTTGGACTTATTCTGCCAGTTACTGATATTTCTCTCTGATATTTATTATCCTTAAATAAGGAAATAATATTTCTATGCCCACAGTTTCATCAAATTACAAGGGCACTTTACCTTGTGTTGTGAAAAAGCCACTACAAAATCAATTACATCTACATCACATGTCAATGTTTTCCATACTTCTTGTTGTAATGTCCCCAAGTGGCCAGATAATCAGTTAATGCAGACTTAAAACATAAAGTAAAAAATAACAGAACTTGTCTTTATTAGTTGCTTCTTGGCCTCGTGGATAGGAAACATGATATTTTGACAGCATCAGGTTTGAAACTGTAGATTTATGTTCTAATTCAGTCAGGTGCTTTATCATAATGAATGACAAAATCCACATTAGGAGGAGATTGGAGTTGATGGATGGGTTGACAAAACATGGTACTTTCACACCGGAGACTGCCGTTTGCTTCCTGCTCGACTCCGATATTCAATGTCGTTGTTTTTGTTAGTAGCGAGTTTTGCAGGCAAGTTTTGCTCTATTTTCTTTATTACAGTGGCTAATTGCCGCTGCTAATCGTCGCTGTACATTCAAACCTACATTAGTTCTGATTAAGCACTTTTATCTTTCCCCTTTTTAAATGATTTTCTGGCTACTTCACAGCAGTTCAGATTGTCCAGTTACTTTCTCTTACCAATCTTGTTCAGTGTTTCTTATGTTTAGTTATAACTCTGCCTCCTTTAGCAGTAATTGTACATGTCATAAATGTGGTTTATTTGCAGCAATTGAGGTAAGTAAACTAGAAGCAAAGCTCCGCATCATGGAAACTAAACCATAAGCTGCGGTCGTTATCCAGCTCCCAGTAGTCGGTGTAAGACGACCCAGCATAGTTTCTGCTGTAACTCCCCCCTCAGCAGCTCCCGGGCAGCCGGGAAGTCAGGGCAGCCGGGTGACCGTCTGTAATGAGAAGCGTGGCCCTAAGCAGAAGCACCACCAACCGGTTCATGTTTCAAACAGATAGTCTCCACTCAACCACACACCCAATGAAAAACCAACTCTTGTTATTGGCATCTTTGGTTTAAAAAATCTGAAGTTAGTGATCAGAGTCAAATGTATTGCTGGGGCCGGAGCGGGAGATGCTGAGCCCTATTTTAGAACTGCTAGCAAAGGATAAATATATATACGACACCCAATTATCTCAATCAGAGGTCACAAAAATCGATGATGAGTTGGTGGGTGCATATGCAAAGACAATGTGTCCATAATGTGTCCCTGGACCCTCGTCTCATTTGACCAGCGACAACATGTATAGTTGCATGTCATAATTCGATCGCTGCCTGTCGAGGTGATGTCCAGCAAATGATGTGGGCTTTGTTGATAACTGTAGATAACTGGCAGATTCATATTGATGTATTTTGCCTTACTGAGACCTGGCTGTGTCATGATGAATATGTTCACCTCAATGAATCCACCCCCCCACCCCATCATATTGATACTCATATTCCCAGAGCCACCGGCCAAGGAGGTGGCGTTTTCAACTCAATCGACCCCAAACCTTAACTCAGTTATAACTAATTTGAAGCCTGGTTCTTAATCTTACACATTCAACCTGGTAAACTTTAAAGCTAATTTTCTTTGTTATAGTGTACTGTTCTCCTAGACCATACTCTGATATTTATCCAAATTCCCTGTTTTTATCTAGTTTAGCCATTTGTCCAGATAAAGTATTTATATTAGGTGATTTAAATATACATGTGGACATTGAGAGAGATAGCCTTACCACTGCATTTATCGCAAGTGTAATGAAGCCACTCACTGTTTTAATTACATCTGACTAATGACATAAAAATTGAACATTTAAATAATTTTTCCACAGAATCCTCTTCTCTCGGATCATTGTTTAATAACTTTTGAACTCCTATTACTAGACTTCACACCATTAGGTAAAAATGTCTTTACTAGATGTCTGTCTTATAGTGCTAAATTTAAAGTCTAATAGTGTAGCCAGATTTAAAGAAGTGGTTCCATCTTGCCACCTGTATGCTAACCTTAGTCCCCCCCAAATTGATTAGCTTGTTGATAGTGCCGATGGTTCAATAAGAATGATACTCAACGCCACTGCCCCGCGAAAAAAGAAGATATTAAATCAAAGAAGGTTAACTCCATTGTTTAACTCCCAAACCTGTATATAAAGCAAACTATGCAAAAACTGGAAAGGATATTGCCACTGGACAATTAGTATGCCGGCCACCTAGGGCCGCTGTTTCAGGAGACTCAAACTATGTAGTTGTTTGGGTTTGGGGACTTGCTGTTATATACAACAGCTCTATGCTTAGAGCTAATGAATTTGAATAGAGAGAATATTTGGTGATAGGCCAGGCACACCTGTTGGATGTGGCCACATCCACATCTGACAGCCATTACCCCACAGTTCAAATCTCCACTCCATTACACTATTACACTGTTACCGTGATACCACAATACTACCAAAGCTGACAGCCTCATCAATCTTCTACTGTCCTTGAACAAACACACACACACACACACACACACACACACACACACACACACACACACACACACACACACACACACACAAACATACACACATACACACACATTCAAGACAACCGACAAGCCTCTCTGTGCTGCGCTCAGGCCTCCTCCTGCAGCGAGTTTATTATTCTTCCTCCTCTGACAAGTAACGTGCTCTTTTATCTGTGAATAATGCATGAAGCCTTTTTGAAATCCAGTTGCACATTTGGCACCAATGCTCGGTTTATTTTGCTTTGCTTTTAGATGTCGAGGTGCCCCACACATTAGAAAAGTCTGTCAAACCTCAAAACCCAGCTCTCTTTCTTTTTCTGCCTGTTCAGTAATGACACATGCAATTTACAGAACTTTTCTTTGGTTGACTTTGTACAGCAGGCCCCATTTCTGCAGCAGCCAAGACCTCCACCACCCCTTAGCAGTTACAACACTTATTTCTTACAGTAGGTGCTACTTAAGAGTGTCCAAGCCTGTGAGTGGGATCTTTCCCTCCCTTGTGTATTGTAATGGTGTCCGGGCAATAATGTAAAGTGTTAGCAACGGGCCAGGTCACTGGCTGCTGTTTTGAGGCCTCTGTGTTCTCCCAGGCCTCTCCTTTCCCAGCTCCTCTCCCCTGAAGCACTGTGGGTGTGTTTAGAGCATGCCCAGCAGGCCGCCCTCAATCACAAAGCCCTCTTCTTCCACAGTCCGAGGCTGCCAGCTGGTGAGAGTGGCCCCTATGTAAGTGTGTATGTGTGTTTGAGAGAGACAGAAAATGTCTGTGCTTAAAAAAAAAGGATTAAAAAAAAAAAACTTTATCTACTCCTCTCTGAACCAATGACCTAACCAGTGAGGAAGAGAAAGAAGGGAACAGACTTGGAGGGAGAAAGACAGGGCTTGGATCTTGAGGAAGAATAAATCAACAAGCTGGACTCATTAGACCCAGCACTGCAGGTTGTTTTTTTTTTTTATCTCCCCAGTGGGCAAGCAGGGTTGATAAAGCTCCTCCACTCAGTAGCGGCTCCACAGAAGAAGAAAGAACATAAAACACAAAGAAAGAATAAAGTGCTGGCTTTGGGGTTTCGGGAATCCAAATTAACTGTGGGTCATGTCATGTGAGAGCCTCGCTGCGGTAAAGCAAGAAATGGCTGAACTACATCACCTTTCTGGAGCTGTGGGCAGATCAGCCATTCCCATGGGAACTCACATGGTCCCGATGACCCGCCCACCATGAAGGCCTTTACAGAAAGACACGGGTTCTGATGCAGAAGAGCGGGTATAAGATAAAAGATGTGGGAGTCTGAAAATAAAACGCACAGTTTCTCATTTTCGTGAGGCCAAATGACATTCTGCACCCCCTCCAGACCTGGCACAGCTGTATTCTGTAAAGGAGACAGTGACAAGTGGTTGATGAGCATCACCCTCCGATCCAATCTAAGCCCTCAAACAGCACCAGTGGCCAACAAGAGCGATGCATCTGTCAGCTATCATCTTCCTTAAAGTCTCTCAGCCGACTCCACTTCCTTCCTCCCAGGAATCGTGCAGCAGCCAGGTTTCAGAAGAAAGACATTCCGGTGCTCATCACACGCACCCCTATGATTATTCACAAAACAGTACTGGGATGCAGCAGAGACCGAAAGTTGCTTGAGATGTAACTGTGGCCAGACTGATAGCAAGTGACACGTTTTCTGATGCTACAGTGTCGATGAACAACCGGACCACATCTTTCAGGGCTGTCAAAACAGCTGGTCATGTGCCATGTGGGTTTATAAAGGACAAAAGAGGTAGTGAATCCTAGTTTTCTCTGTCCTCTGGCCCTTCACCAAACTCTGATGCTACATAGTGGTACCCTCTTTTGTTGGTTTCTTCCCCTCAATGTTTCTGCTGTATTTGCACTTTCAAAACTACCCATCCTGAAATTTTCTGCCCTCTTCTCTCCACAGGCTCCAGCATGAGTGTTGTGTAGATGAGAATCTGCATTTTATATTTAGTAGTTAAAAGTGATGCAGAATGTACCTGTATTTTTTGCAACAGAGTTCTTTCCACAGCCTGGATCTTGTGGTTGTTTTAAATCAATCAGTGTTGGTCCGCCCAAATTGCAAAAACCAAAAAACATATTCTCTCAATAATTTTTGCCTGTATCTAGAAAACAAATAGTTTGGGGTATATTTGATTTGGCTTTGAGATATCCCTGAGGTATCTGCCTCCACAGCAGAATGAGGGGAGGGATTTTATTTGTGATGAATTTAGTTCATCTGAACTATATTTTTTAAAAATTCAACAACAACATGTCAGCCCAAAAATAGTGCCCCCAAGTACTTTGGAAAATTCAAAGAACATGCCATCACTGGTCTTTGTTAGTTCCTGAGTAGGAAGTAGTCCCAGTGAAAGCTTTTCATCATCATTAGTGTTCACTGTGGATCATCCAGAGGAATCAGGACACTGTTTCTGGAAAAATACGTTGCTCTTGAAATTTTAAATACAATCTTTTAATGCTATGAGAACCACAGACAAATTATATTCACTTTTATTGTGCTTGGGTAGTTTTAATTTTGCATTGAGGTATATCTCAAAACCTTGGCAAATATAATCAAGCTATCTGCATGGCTATAGATACCAGTTACAGTACATAAGTATATATGATTGTTTGTTTATATAATCTGGGGGAACAAATTCTTAAAATCGTATGAATTTGATTCAAAATTGAAAATGAGTTTTATCGCATTAAACATTTTCTCTATTGAGGAAATGAGCCAAATGTTTCACATTTTGACAGATCTGCCATATGCCTCCTCTTTGCATACTTACTGTATATCATAAGACATTTGGCACCAAGCAGCAGAAATGTCTTCAGCACATTTTGTTTCCATATGGATCAGAACCCATATTCAGTTTAAGCTACTTGTTGTGGTCGGCCACTCTGCAGAGCAAAAGACTAGAGCTATTTTCAAAGTCACTCCCACTGATCTCTGCTATAAAAGCAGACACTTAGAGTGCTATTTCAGGAGCAGGCCTGGGGGCCTCAATAACAGTGTTTTATTGTTGTGGATGAAACTTGAAATTAAAAGAGCTACACTTAAACAATTTTAGTAGAACAAGGAGAGGCTGACTTAATGAGGTGGATTTGGATGGATAATAATAGGAACGATATGAATTCAGAACACATACTTTACTAGCAGAACAGTGAAATCATAGGTCTTCTGAATCAGGAGGCATACGGAAGCACTTCAGAGAGGATCCTGCTTGGCTACGGTTTCAGTTTTCATTCCCCAAAACCATGATTATTCTTTTGAATGTCACTCCATTGAAACTTTACTCAGACCTCAAGGCACCACAGTGATCCTCCGGGTCTATGATTTGCATTTCAGGATTTATGGGAACACGTTTGAAGATCTCCAGATCAAATGCAATATTAGAACATTGAACTCCGGCTCCATAAAAAAGGAAATAATTACATAAACATAAACAATTTTAATGATATATTGAGAAAAGATGAGAGATGGAAAAGAAGAAAATTGGGTTATTTTTACCTTTGGAGCACGAAGCCAAAGAGGAGGAGTGCCAGAAGGTCAAGGGCATTTTCAGCCTCAAGCAAGTATATGAAGGATGGTTTCATTTCTTGTTTATACACTAAATGGATCAACTTTGCCCCATGAACATAACTGCTGCAAATGTGATTGTTTGGAAAACTGCCATATTTACAATTGCTACTGACAGTTACTAATGGTGTTAGTCACTGAGTACTACATTACAATACTGATGTGTTTTCCCAATAAGAAAAACATATTTATTAGGTTTTTTTAATGCAGCATATTCCCCCACAGCCTAACAAGCTATATGTAACTGCTGGTGACCACAGTCTGTTCTTTTGAGAGTGAGAGTGACTTATTGGCCTTCCTCCTGTTTGTCTTTGCCTGTCCAGGTTTGTATTGGCAATGTGGTGACTGAGGAGAAACACAATCAGGCCCAGAGTGCTGCTATGTGCCCTTCATTCATCCATCACATCAAGGGCTTTCCGAATGCAGAGCTCCTACAAGCAATTAATGCCACTGAGCTCCAGTGTAAAGGCTGCCTTGAGGCGCAGACCATAGAGGTCACAAAGCACTTCCTATACCTCAGCCTCATTCGTGTAGTGGAATCAACAGCCAGGCATCAAAGCAGTGTCAAAGCAAGATAAAACTTACTTATTAAGTTCACCCCCCCCCCCCCAAGTGATTTTCTCTAAATAGTGTGTTGCATTCAGCCACTGATTGCACAAAAGCCTCGGTTTCCTTCATACAGCTGAGAAATTTCTTGCATCCTCAGCAGTGGTTGAGGTATAGTTCAGCCAAAGATCTCCAGAAATGATTGCAAATTCCACTTGGTCTGTTTCAACAGACACGCTTACAAAGGTATTTGGCCGAAAACACGTCGCCCAGCAGAACAACGAACGGTTGGCTTTATGTTTGCTATCTGGAAAGGGAGACTTTACACATTTCTGTAAAGTCCCACTTTTCATCATATGTATGGATAATGAAACATAGAAAGTAACTCTGCATAGCAGGCCAGGCCAAGCAAAGTGTTTTCTTTGGCTCCAGCCAGAATGGGTAACATGGGAGAAAAATATGCTCCCAGGATATACCATGACATGTTACGCTTAACTTTATATTACAAAATCAAACAGGAGGGAGGGTTTACTTCATCTTCTCCTCCAAGGTTAGCTTAAGTCTGCATACACACGGACATTAAGGCAAACGTACACACACAAACATATTTTTCCTTCAACGCACATCAACCTAACACATCCACCTCCGTGGGAATCTGAGAACTGCATTTCAAGTTGAATCTGTGTTTTTGGTTCTTTGAAATGGATATTTTAAAAAGAATGAAAAAGAAATCTTAGATTAAATGAGACTCTTTTGGCATGACAGCTATGACGAATACTCTGGAGGGGCATGGGTCTTTTCCTATATTTGCAAAAAATAAGACAGCGATATCAAACAAAAGTGTAAAAGCCAGACTCATCATCTATTATCCAGGCATCTCTTCCTGCTCCAGAACACCAGTGTCGCATGGCTCTGGGCCACTGGGCTATGAAGAGAGATGAGATAATCTGGCCATGGTGGAGGTCCACTGTGGAGAGTGTATTGTCTGTGATGAAGCTAATAAAGTCCAGCCATGCTGTCTGATCCTTGATCCTTGGCCCAGATCCAGACCGGGCATACTGCTCCTGTCTCTGCACTTATCGTCTCCTCTCTGCCCCCTCCGAACTGTGACAGGAGGGCTTCCAGGAGCAGCTTTGATCAGTGTCTGCCTGTCATTCAGCATTAGTCACCCCAGGAGAGGGGAGTCCTCTCTGGGCCCAAGATGGACCATAGAAGGGCTGGATCCTGAATGGAAGGGCCCATGGCTGTAGAACAATCAGCTCTGTGTGGTACAGCAGACGTCTGGGTGTTAGCAGACATACTCTGGTGTGTGCCACATGTCTCACCCCTGACACTGTCATGACCCAATCTGCAGTCCCATTACAGCTTTATCTCCCCAGTATGGCCACGCAACTCAATTAAAAAGGATGTGTTGTTGAGATCATATCTACTGCTTACACAGACACATGCTCACTGAACTGTTAATTAATTGATATTTAATGATTTTTCCAGGGCAAAACTCCTAAAAATTATGGGTGCATTGAGTTCTACTCATTTCATTCAGAGGGTGAAAGATACACATTCAGTGTTTCACTTCCAACAATTTGGCTTACTTCCCATTCCATTAGAATCAGTGTACTAACGACTTGTTAGATGGAATATTTTTCTTGCTCCTGGCCTATTTAGCTGCCAAGCATGACATCAGACGTCTCCTATTTAAATCTATCATCTGTCTCTACCTCATGTCTGAAGTACTGGGGATAGAGGGGAGCACAGGAGGAGGAGTGTGCATTTGTGCCGGTGTAATTCAGCCAGAAAAATTTTCATAGTAGAAACTGGAGGTCACTCAGACTCATAGGAGCATATTTTTCTTTGACTCCCATAGCTTGGATGCTTTTAAGTTGAATGGGAGGATTGTGGAGTCTGCCTATTATGGTATGAGAGGTTAAACAAGAGATGTAACATGAAGTCCTCGTGGTCAATGGCCATGGCCTTGGAAGCAGTCACGACTGCAGCACAAGCCCACAAGAGACACATGCACATACTCAGTACACACACACATGCGCTCGAACATATGACACTGCTTCCCTGCTGCTCCCACCGTGTCAGGAGGGGAAGTCCATTCATTTCAAGAAAAATGCCTTGTGAATCAGAAAGACTCTGAACCAGGACCGAGGTTTCAGTTTACATGGAGACTGAATGTTAACAGCTTGTGTCCACCAAATCCAAAACCATTCATAAATAACATTTGTATTTTATATGCAGAGGCTATGATTAGGTGGACTGGGACAATCGGTCATGAGGCACTGTAGACTGCATTCAACCATAAAAAAAGGTAAGATGAAATGTGCATTTTAACCTCGCAGTTGTCAAATGTCTGAAATTTTAGCAGCCAACGTCATTTTTTGTTCAATCTGCACTATTCCATCTTGTGAAATTCTACTACTCAGTAGCAGTCACACAACTAGCAGACATATCAGCTATCACAACCCTTTTAGTATTTCCTGTTCACAAACCAAACCTTGAGCTTTATTCAGGGGCAATCTATCACTGAGATTTATGCTTTTGTATGGACACAGATAGACATGTAGACACACACTCTAAAGTCAGAATTGGGGGGGAAGCTTTAGGATTGCAGCTCTGAAAAAAATGTAAAATATCATCAGCTGCAAAGAGATGAAAAAGTGGAGACAAGTTAGAGAAAGACAAATAAAGAAGGTATGAAAGCAAAAAAAAGAAAGAGGGAAAGCTGATAAGCAAAGTAAGAAAGGATAAAATATACTGGGTGGATATTACTTTTGGTTTAACCAGTCTGATTTAATTAACTGCATGATCAAACTGACAGTAAAGAATTCACATATCTCCTTTCGTCAAAGTCTTATATTGTGCAAAACTGATATTTCTCATTATGATTTGATTTATTCGACAGCGACAATGTGGTAAAGCAACTCTCCCTTTGAACGCTTTTTCTAAATCATCTGGTTCCCTGTGTTAATACGGAAAGAAAAAAACAACAAAAAAAAAAATGTTTCCTCTTGTCTTCTTGTCTGATGCCAGAATGAAATTAATAATGAGAGAGCTGAAGGTTCACTTTGTTTAAAACCAGGAAGTTATCAACAAAGGGCCTTCGCTGATATTAATTGAATCTGCGTTCCTGTGAGATTAGCTACCGCTGCTCTGGCCTTGACCTTACAGCAGGCTTTCTAGAGCTGACAATGTACATGTGTCTCACTCTCTCATATTGTATATTTATTCTGTGGGCTGACCTGCCTCTAACATCAACAGGGACAACAGGCCCCAGTGGATGAAATGTTTGTCCTTCTTGTCAACGATTGCCAGAATCATGAAATATCAAACTGACTCAACATGACTTTGAAATATAACAGCACATTTCCTTTTCGATCTCTACTTTCCTGACTTTCGGTTATCAGCTACTTACCACTATTGGGCTTTTCTCTTGCCAAAAACAGCTAACATGACATCACCAGAGCAACGGTCAGGTCCAATTAGAGGCCAGAGAGCGACAGGAGGTCTGAACCCCAACTAATGGGAAATAGATATTGTAGTTATTATGCTGCATGGAGGGTAAATTTATTGGGAAATATCAAACATCGCCTTGCTAAATGATGGAGACAGGAGCAAATTAGAGCAAGGGTCAGTCTGACAGATCCATCAAGCTATGAAAAGGCCTCGCCATCATATTCCCAACATGAATTACATATCTGCTTTCTTTAGAAAGCCGGAGCTCCGGGATAACAGGAATTTTTTTTTTTTTTTTTTTTAAAGGAGCCTTGAGGCTGTGGGTTAAAACTCAGCCCAACAGAAACAAACCCCATGTAAATCTCAGCAGGATATTATACTGAATGTGTGTGGGCATATCACATTCTGGTAAAACGCCCATGCATGCAAGCACAAAATCATCACATCTCACTGAAGAAATACACTTTGACCGCTCTTTTCATCTCAAAAGTCAGGTTTAAAAAACACCAGAGATGTGAAGTCAGGAGGAAGTGACAAATAAGTGCCCTTTGATTTGCTTTACGATTAAAATACTCAAGCTAATTCCCAAGTGTTTCGTCTCTGTTTTCTGTAAATAGTATGAAAACCTGCTGCAGTTCCCAGATCTCAAATAAAACCTCAAATTTGACTTGAATTTCATACGGTATATCGAACTTTTTTCTATATGTATTCTTTCTAGTACTGTTTGACACAGTAAACTACCAAAGACAAAGTCACTCAGACTCTGTGAAATCAGAATAATTAAAGGATTTAGCCAATCAATTTCCCAGTGCAATTTCCTCCATCCTGGCTGCAGCCCAATGGGGTTTAAGGGAAGCCTGTGGAGGTGAAGGTCACGGGCCAATTGGACGTGTTCAGGAAGTAGCAGCACACAGCGCAGCCTGTAATGAATATCATGGGCGTTAGAGTAAACACAACACCACCAGTTGCAAGTCAAATCACACTCTCTCTAGAATATTCTGCATTCCCAGCTAACACTGCACCCCCAGTTATTTCGGTGCCTGACTATAAAGTTGCACACTTAGTACTGTCTGTAAAATAAGCCTCACTGGCGACCGTATTAAATGAATGGATAAGCAATAACGGACACACAACATTTTTATGTTAATTGGTGTCTGCACAGAAACACACACTAACAACATGAATGTGAACCATAAGCTATTCAAGGTACATAGTACAACCTTGATATTTCTGTCAGTGAATAACATGGCCACTGAGAGATAGAGATACACAGAACAAAGGCGGTATGTCAGACCTGGGAGAGGACATCAATCCTACAAGTGTGCAAAAATCATACGGACACACACACATTTTCCGTTTATTTTCCCTAATCACCGATCAGCCGTCCTGTCTAGTGGTTTGAGCCATGCTCAGAGAAAATACTGCGTCAGTCACTGAGATCTTAAGCACAATGCATCTCTCTATACCTCGCAACAGGCTGCGAAGACAGGAGTGAACAAAATTAATCTGAATCAGTCAAATGTCAGTTAAACATGAAATATTGCCCCCACAGAGGCCCGTTGTACTGCGGGATGGTTTTTCCATACCAAAGTCAAGATGTCACTTGAGGTGAAACTGCGAGAAGTCAGGTTCTGTCCTCCAGTTTTTAACCTCAGGTAAAACAAGATGCCCAGTTTCGCCTTCTGAGGACTGAGATTGCATGACCACCTGCGCGTTCAGTCAAACGCAAAGAGCCAGAGGAAAAAGAAAATCCCAAAACACAAACCTATTTATTGAGACAAATTCAGAGCAGGAAGGGAAATATTTGGTTAGCTCGACGGCGAACAGTCGGCAGTGTTGGAGCAGTCCACGGTTGAAGTGGGGGGGAACAGCCGGCCCTTTGTTTGCGGACAGAATGGTGCACTCCGTGGGGTCACTACAGGAGGCCCAACATCACAGACACAAGGACACGTACACACACATTCTCCCTCTCTCACACACATGCATGCATGCACACACACACACACCCACACATATATGCCTGCACATGCATGCACACACACACACAAAAACCATAACATTCCTCTGCTTCTATGAATGTTTTATTAACCATGTGAATGGGTCACAGAGTTACACCCCCTAGCATAACTAAAGTCTCCATAGTCACACACAAAAACATGCTCCTGCTCTTTCTCACACTCACACACCTACCTACCAGGCGAAGTGGATGACATTCACATGGTTGGATCCCTGGTCTTTCCTTACCCCCCAACCTGTGTCTCCTTGATAGGTCAGTCGGCCTGAATCAGGCCAAAAACCCTGAATCCCTGCTTGTAGACAGCCTGTGATTTACTGGCCACTTGTAACCTGTATTGTGATATCAGTCAAAAGCATATTTTCTCACTTACCATGGGTTATACATAGCTAAACTAAGAGTTTTGGTTTGATTTGCTGTCAACATGATTTCTGCTCCCACCTGAGTCTGACGGAAATTTATTTGTGGTCATTACAGCATCAAATATTATGTTAAAGAATAAATGTCTCCCCAGAGGCAATTTCATGGTAAATGTGGATAATCCAGAAATTGTTTTCATTGGAAATGAATCAATCGTAGCCCCTAAAAAATGTTGACATCATGTCATGTGGATTGTATAGACAAAATGGGTCACTGTTGCTGTGCAGAGATGTTGCTGCCTAATTTTTCAATGTATTTTCCAATGGTGTGAGCACTACAAACAAAAATCACCTCATTTTTATCAAGCAGGAAGCAGAAATCTCAAGGATGGAGATACTGAGATTTAAAGACCTCAAATCATGGAGATGCCGGTAGGCAGATTTGGCAGGTTTGTTGTTTGAACAGTGCCACGCCAGCTGTTCTTCCTTTAAGTCAAGTCCCTAAGTCTAAGCTAGGCTAATTGCCATGCTGTCATTAGAACTGTACAAATGTGAGAGAAGTATCTTCTCATCAAACTCTCAAGAAAATGAACAAAGTATTTCACTTTTCTTTGTTTTTCTCCTAATTTGGATGACTGAGCCTGTAATGACGTACAGCCAAGAGAGACAACCCAACGGAAAACTCCTAAAACAATGTAGCGATTTTGACGTGGCTTCAGTTTTCACCTGGCTGTTTTTGTCCATTTAACAGCATCCGAAAAGTCTTAAAACCGCCTTTAAACTGACATTGGCGCTTTTCGCTTAAGTTCTTGCAAACCTACGTGACCTCTTGCATGTTGGAGTGTCACCTGTTGTTTTGCCCACCCGTAAAATATTCGAGGTACAAAGGGAAGTCACTTATGGCAGCTGTAAACATCCCCGAGGATACACAACAAGCAAAACATTCAGCACAAACTTCCCCCCCTCTGTTTTTATGAGCACAAGACATTGCCAGTTTGTCTGTTTGCCCCATACGAGCACAGCACCGTTCTTTTTGGACAACACCAGTCACTGGAGGATGACTGGCCAGTAGTTGATTCATTCTAAATTCCCCTTGCCCACACACAAACATCTATCACACCCCCACTGTAGAGCTCTGAGACCAGAAATTTTTACCCAATATCAGGGAAAGGTGTTAAACTAGGAGCATTTCCAGAACCAACCATCACTCCTTACACCACACACACACACACACACACACACACACACACACACACAAACACACACACACAAGCAGGCATGTTAATTCCTCACGCTCCTCCATACCCCCACAGAGTGCAGAACACAACTCCTGTTTGGTTTGGACAGCCCTCTGTGGGGACCTCCATGTTGAACAAACTATAACACACCGGGGCCCTGTAAGACGGCCCGAGTGGTCCCACACAACAAGCTTCAAGGTTCAGTGCTGTTGCAGGGATCATTATGCGGTAGAACTCACATATCAGAAGACAGGGTTTATAAAACAATCATTCAAACCCTGCAATAACAATTTTGATCATATTCTATCCTGCGAGCCATGAGTCACTTCACAAACTAAGACATTAGTTATGCAACAATCCACATTGCATCAATCTGGTAAATTCTGTTTTGTGTCTCTTACAGCTCTTTGGTGCACTAACGCATGCTGTGCATCACGGTGGCTGCAGTTTCAGTTGTCCTTTAAATGTAGTTTCTGATCCCAAAGATCAAGGTCACACTTGACCTGAACGCGGCCGTTATGCACCTGATGTTGCTGTGTTTATTCAAATCAAAATGTGTGCCATCCTGATCTCAGTCTGAGCCTGACTACATCCAAATGTGACTGTGAAGATCCAGCTGCAGCATAAGAAAATCTCATTTTTGTGCGCTTTGACCTGTCACTTAATACACCCGTGCTTCGGGCCAAAACACTGACATCATACTGAAATGACATGTGTAGCTATAGCTTTGGATAATGTGCCTGTTTAGACCCCTTGAGACACATTTACCGGTGGTAGTCTCTGTCCTGTTGTTTTTCATCTTATCAGATCTAGTCACAGTGACGCTGCTGCCCTCACAATCATGATGGAGAGAGGAGCATTATTGTAGATAATGCCCAACA